>CAUYQV010077003.1:0-33218 GCA_963574575.1 Galagoides demidoff
TTTTTTTTTTTTTTTTTTTTTGAGACAGAGCCTCAAGCTATCCCCCTGGGTAGAGTGCCGTGGCATCACAGCTCATAGCAACCTCCAACTCCTGGGCTCAAGCAAGTCTCCTGCCTCTGCCTCCCAAGTAGCTGGGAGGCGCCCGCCACAACGCCCGGCCATTTTTTGGTTGCAGCCATCATTGTTGTTTGGCGGGCCCGGGCTGGGGACTCGAACCCGCCACCTTAGGTGTAGGTGGCTGGCGCCTTAGCCGATTGAGCCACAGGCGCCGAGCCTCTCTTCGTTCTTAAGTAAAATTTCTTTTTGTTATACTAAAGTCTGTGCAAAGTTACTTTTGCTTTCCATTCATGCTGCCTGTGCTGTTCCAATTTTAATCTTGGTTTCTATCCACTTCTACTTTTGACCTCCATCCCTCAGTTGAGCATTTTGGTTTCCCTAAGTAGTCAAATGAGGCCTGCTGCATTCAGGGAACGGTGACCCCTGACCTCCAACATGTATGTCATAATTTTTTTAAATAAGGAAAATGGGGAAAGAGAGAAAAGACATTTACACATCTGAGATCTGGTCTTACCCTGGAGTTGTCTCTTTTTCACCTGGCATCCCAAATAATCAGGAAGACCCAACATTCTCCAGCAATACATTTTCTAAAGTAAATTTTTCTGTCAACAGCAGTATATCACCTTCAAAGGACAGCTGAAGGAAGGCTTTAGCACCAAAGTCTGAACCCCCTCAAATTCTCTTTGAAATACACTGTCATATCTTCTGGGGCATCCAGTGGGTATCTATTTCATAGCATACAATAACGCACACACAAATTTTCAAAGGATAAAACTTAATTTTCACAAATAGTTAAAATTTATTTTTCAATATGCAACATAATTTCAGATCTGCTTCTTCTCACAAAGGAGATAGCTCTCAATAAGTTTTTTTTTATTTGCAGAACAATATCAGTTCCCATTTTTGTCCTCAGACTATGCCCTGAGATCTACCATTGCATAAGAAATGGGTCCAGAGCCATCTACCTCTCCATGGACTACCTTATGCTCACAAAGAGGCAAAAAGTACATGAGTATTTAAGGTTTGTTTGCTTGTTTGCTTTTTTCTTTACACTTTGTCCAGGTCCTCACATCTTTCCAGTGTGGAGAGTATTGGAATGCAGAAAGATGTGAGGGTTTCATCTTCTCTCCAAGCAAATCCTTGAGGGTGGGAAAGAGAGGAGAACTGTGGGAGGTAAAGAGGGGAGATGGTTTGCTTTTTTCATTCACAAAAGCCGTAATAGATATCACAGATTGTTAGATCTGAAAGAGCCTTAAAGATAATCCTACACCAAACAGTCCCATTTTACACTCAAGAATGATGCTTAAAAAATCAAATGGAGTGTTTGCTTTCAAGTCTACACAGGATGTTTGCAACACATATTTTAAAGATTCTTCTCTCAAGAATGCGGTTCCTAAGTAAAATCTTAAAGACCAGAACAATAATATCTACAGGGGTACAAGTGAAACTCTCTAAGAGTAGAATCAGAATGTTTTGAAACTATAACTGAGAAAATGACATGAAGGCTGTGTTGATTAGTTTGATGGAAGTATTTCGGATTGCATGCGAAAACCCCACACTGTACCCCAGAAGTGCATTGATGTACATAGTTACCATTCAATAAAATTTAAAAAATCTAAAAAAAAAAAAAAAAAGAACAATAATATCCTCTTTTGATTTTTTTCATCACTAAGTTATTATCTTGGCCCTAGCCTTTAAAAAAAGATTTTACATACACTTAAGTATTATAGTTTTTAATTTCAAAATTATCTTCAGTTTCCTGCAGCAGAAATCCGTAAGGCACACACACTGAAGGACAAAACTTACCAGTGGCTTATCAAGGGCCAGCCAGGGCACAGTCCACCCCCAGGGTGGGCAGTAAGGGGGATGGGGCCTTGTCCAGAAAATTTAAGAACAATATAAAGCCCACTAAGCATTGGTCTGCTTTTTATTATCACCATTCTCTGCAATTCTAAACATCATCAGTGATAAAACTGTCTTCCCCACCAAAGTCATAAAAAACATGTTTCATTGACCTAAATTCTAAACAATTGCTGAATTTTCTGTTGAGTTCTAATATGTAAATAAGCTTCAAATTAGCACATTTTTATTACATTTCCTTTAATAAGCATTATATTCTACTAGAAATGAATTCAAAGTGCTCCCACTTATCTAGTTAGCCTTTGACACACACGGGCTCAGCTTCACAAGTTTGTTTTGATAATAAGCCCTTTGATACTGGTGGTACTTCATATTTCTGCATTTACAATTTTGATGTGTAATGAATAATGATATCACAGTGATTTTATGATGAAAAACAGAATTTAAGTTACTCCAGTTCTACCATTCTATGTCTCCACTTGCTTTTATGTGTGTAGTATTTTTGTTTGTTAAGGACAAATTTTAGTTCATCTGTGAAATAGTTCATTGAATTTGAGTACTATCTCTAAAATAGATATGTATTTTTTTAATTGTTCGTTGCTTTAAAACTAAAACTAAAGCAAGAAAAAAATTATGACATAAGTGATATAAATTAGTAGTTACCTTAAATAAGTACCTTTTGTTGAAGTAGTGGTTTCATTAAAATTTACTCATTACTTACTAGAAAGTTTTTATATAAAATATTATTAGATTATAACCAACAGATAACATTCAAACTATTAGTAGATATTAACCAGAAGTGATGTTCTTATATTGCCTGAAGATATGGAAAGGAAAATGTTATAATGACTCAGTCATTTACCTCAAGCTTTGTTGCTCACTCTAAAGCAGTGGATCAGATAAAGCCAATATTTGTGACCACTTGGCCATTTTCTTGAATATTTATTTGCCAAGAAGACAGACTTCAGAAATCTTTGCCAAATACAAATGAAATCTATGATGACTTTTCTGGTCATCTTTTTTTTTAATTTTTTTTTTTTTGAGACAGAGCCTCAAGCTGTTCCCCTGGGTAGAGTCCTGTGGCATCACAGCTCACAGTAACTTCCAACTCCTGGCTCAAGCGAGTCTCCTGCCTCCGCCTCCCAAGTAGCTGGGACCATAGGCACCCGCCACAATGCCTGGCTATTTTTTTGGTTGCAGCCATCATTGTTGTTTGGCGGGACCGGGCTGGATTCGAACCTGCCACCTTAGGTGTATGTGGCTGGCGCCTTAGCCACTTGAACCACAGGCGCTGAGCCTCTGGTCATCTTTTAATAAGAGATATGTGACTGTTTGAAAGCCAGTAGAATCAATCTCATGGAAACTAAGACATCGAAATTATTGCAATTTCTGGAGTGCATTGTGAAATGAAATTTTTATAAATCTCGTCCTTATGGTTAAGACTATATTATTGCAAGTTACCTGTATCTGGTACATCATGTGAAATTAAAATCAGTCAAAAATATTCTTTCATCAACTATAAATGGAGATAGATTGAAAAATATGTTGAAAATACCTGTTAAACGTGTGTTTGCAAAGAAGATCAGTTTTCAGAAAATCACTTACACATTTGGTGATTCATGTAATAAGTCCATGAGGAACCCAGAACTGGAGAGAAGTAAAATGGTGGTGGCAGTGGAGGCTAAGAGGGATTCTTCAAGACCTTATAGAAAACAACATTTTAAAGCCACTTAACTAAGGAAGAATTGAAAGGAGGTAGAATTTCTGTAAGGGTAAGGAATGGAGCCAATAAAATACTGTTAATTTGTTAATATTCTTGTGCCTCTATTTTTACCATGGTTTGATATGTTTTGAGGAAATGTTGATAGTTAGAAAGTTTCTTTCTCTCGCCACAAAAAGAAGACCTAGAAAGAAGGTCCTAGAAAGTAGAAGGCTTTTCCCCACCTTCTCCACTACCTGCTGTCACAAGGACTAACTGGGGAAAGTGTACACCCAACTGCTGCTGAGTCCAATCCTTTTTTACAGGCATAGAGCCTGCAAAATGCCACTGGTCTTCCTTCTTTCCTAAAAGACCGGAATTCCTGAAGTCGTACTCCAGACTCTCATGTTATATCCATCACGTTTGGGGTTTTTTGGTTTTGGTTTTGTTTTTCTGGTGTAGGGACAAAGGGACTTTTCCTTACATTCTCTGAAGGTTCAATAATTTGAGTCTCTTGAATAATCTTGACAATAGTTTAACAGGAGAAAAGTCATACAAACTTATTAGACACACTAGTGCATGGGGGTCTCACAAACTATGAGACTTAAAGAAAGACCAGATGGTTGAAGTTTAAATAACATTTTGAGCAACAGAAATAAAGTTTTCAGTTTTGGGGGGAAGCAGTGACCCAAGTGATAGGAAGGTAAGGGAAAGAACTGCACTGTGAACAGAAGTTGTCTAAGATGTAGCTATCAGTCTTTTGGGTAGCATCCCTAAGAATAGGTGAAAACTATCCAGGTGTGCTGTCCTGGGGCTGAAGAATTTTAGTCTTTTCTCTGTCTAAAGGAGTTAGTCTTCTTTGCTTAATGTAGATTCCTGGGTGAGGGTTCAAGATAATCACATTCCTTTAGGAGAAGCTTCCCTTAGTTAGGTAAGAGAAACCTCAGAGAAAGCCCCTCCCTGTGATCTAAGAAAGATAGAGGAGAGACGATCAGAGAGATCTTGGTTCTGAGCTTGCTTCTTTAGTGGAAAGCTCTCAGCATGCCCAAGCATCACACTTTGGGGGTATTGTTTTCTAAGCCTCAGCACTGGCGTCTTTGCAAACACTTTTGAGAGTGTAACAGCTGTAAAATCCATTTATTTTGTGGCCCAGTCTTAGCGAGGAAATACTAGTCCAGTCTCCAAAACTGGTTGAACATTAGTTAACATATTTTTAGGAACATGACTCAGGAGCTGAGATTATACTAATATCACTCAGTAAATGTCTTAAAATTTTCTTTTCATAACTCTCTCCATTTCTCATATATGTTCAAGCTGCTCCCCAAGTCTCTCATTTTCTCATTCTCCAAACTCCCCTAATTTCTTTGCAAATCCAGAGCACAATGACTCTGGTCTTTCCTTCCCCTCCTTTGTCATCTTCCAGGGCTATTCACCTCCCCGTTGAGCAGTTACAGTGCTCTCCTTACTCAGACCCACGGATCTGCACACCATCCTGGGAAATATGTTCTGCACAAAAGGAATTTTGTCTTATAGACAGAAGGGGGAGAGGTAACGTGATTTCCTATATGTTAACACCTTGTCTACCTAAGAGCTTCCCCAGCAATAAACCGGTCTAGGACCAAGTAGTTGATTCAGATTCTGGTGTGTGACTGAGGAGAGAACTTTCTTGTTTTTGAGGGCAAGAGAAGCCAAATCTTATGGTGATTTATATGTAGAAGTTGAAGACTACTCAGAGGGAAAACTGGTATTTTTCCATTTTTGGCATGCTGTAACTTGTTCTCATTAATACTTTTGGAAAATGGCAGGGAGAGAATGATGAAAAAAAGCACTAAAGAATAGAGGGCCAGTTTTCTTATTCAGGCTATGCATCATCCTCAGAGATGCTGTGTGCATGGTCTGGTGAAAGACCACAAGCTTTGGAGCTTGATATTTATACTTAAACTTAGTTACTTTCCAGCTGAGTGTATGTAACTTATATGGTGACAGTTACATCAGAGCCAGCAAGGAAACATTGTCTTCTGCAAATGGAGATATGTAAGAGCATTTTCTAAGCTTATTGTGAGGACTAATGAAATTATTTTTGTAAAATGCTTAGCATAATGGTAAATGTTGTTAAAAATAGCTTTCTTAGGGGTGTACTCAGAGCAGGGGCCCTGAAGAACGGCTCCTCTGTTTACAGCACACCCAACAGGAATCTGGGGTCACTGTGATAAGGGGCCCAAAACTTGTGGTCTCCCTATGAACAAATTCCCTACATGTGAAGAAGAAGAAAAAAATTATAAAATATAAGTGGTGGGTGTATGGATGATCACTGTGTAATTCTTTCAACTATACTCTGTGTTTGAAAAATTGCCTAAGAAAATATTGGAAAATTAAGAAAAAACAATAGCTTTTTGCAAAACTAGAGTTGGAGGGCTTCTATCTAAACTTCCTCTGTTTCTTTTTTTTTTTTTTTTTTTTTTTGAGACGGAGCCTCAAGCTATCCCCCTGGGTAGAGTGCCATGGCATCATAGTTCATAGCAACCTCCAACTCCTGGGCTCAAGCGAGTCTCCTGCCTCCGCCTCCCAAGTAGCTGGGACCACAGGTGCCTGCCACAACGCCCGGCCATTTTTTGTTGCAGCCATCATTGTTGTTTGGCGGGCCCGGGCTGGGGATTCGAACCCTCCATGTTAGGTGTATGTGACTGGTGCCTTAGCCGACTGAGCCACAGGCGCCAAGCCACTTCCTCTGTTTCTAATGTTGTAAAGTTAATACTGTCTTATGCTGGTTTTACTTAAAATATATATCCAGAATAAAAGCAATACTCAACAAATATCAGTGATATGCAAGTAAATAATTAACACAACTTTTTTTTTTTTTTGAATCAGTGTCTGTCTACGTTGTCCCTGTTGGACTCAAACTCCTGGGCTCAAGGAATCTTCTGGCTCAGCCTTCCAAGTAGCTGGGACTACAGGTGTGCACCAGTGCACCTGGCTGAACAAAACTTTTTATAGCTCAGAGACTGATGTCAGTAACCAAATAACCAAGAATTTGACCACTCTCTTCTAGGTAATTACAAATGACCTCTGCTTTATCTGTAATTTATACATCTTCACCAGCCCTTTCCTAGTGTATTCTTCATGACCACCAAGGAGAGCTAGAGGACCTTCTCAAGGAGGCTCAGAATAGTACTGCCTTGATTTTGGCAACATGCATATTGTTTCTTCAGCTAACTCAGCATGCTTGAGATCATTTTAACAGCATAGTGTTATCATGTGGTTTCAGTGGAAAAAGTCCCTATGTAAAAATAGCACCTTCTTCCTCAGCATGTCTGCTCCCTTTAATGAAAATAAGGCTTTAGCTTAGGCTGAGCCAATGCAGCTATCAAGGCGTGAGCTAAAAATCTCATCTGCTTCGAACACTGTTAGCCGAATTCACTAACAATGGTACTAATAGTCATCAAAGGTAAGAAAGACAATACAGCTACAGGCATGAACAATACAGGATAATTCATCTCCAATATACAATACTTAAACAGCAGTTTCCTAGAATGAGCCCCTAGATAATATGGTCAATGAGAAAAAAAATCACAATTGCTCTACAAGAATATTTACGGCAATGCAAACAAACTGAGAAGGAGAAAAAAATAATCCATAGCATTCATGAATTCTTATCCAATCCAATGAAAAACAAAAAGAGATTAACTAATATAATTGAAGCCATATGGCAACCTAGTAGGTTTCTTCTTGGAGAATGGTGTTTCATTCATTCTTAACAGACTGCATTCTACAACGAATCACCCCATGTCCCATTTGGGGATTGGGAAAATTCTATGTGCATTATTGATATGAAAATAAAATGGAGCAAAGGTATAATTTTACTTCTATTTTCAAGGAAAGACATAGATACATTTTTTTTCAGATTAATATGAGGGTATAAATAATTAAGTTACAATTTTGCATTTGTTAGGTAAAATCCCTGTTGTAGTTGTGTACCACACCCAGGAGATATGCCATACACCTTTACATTGTACCCATTAGGTGGGCACATGCTATTCCTGCCCCCTCTCCCCAACTTGAATTGAGTTTCTCTCTTGTGTGGGTGTGTACTGGTTTGTCTACTGGCTTCATATTAGTATGGAGTACATTGGATACTTACTTTTCCATTTTTGTGAAAAGAAAAATATGTTTCAATTCCATCCAGGTTAATACAAATGATTAACTTTTCTATCTTTTTTATGGCTGAATAGTGTCCCATGATACACATATAGCACAGTTTGTTAATTCATTTCTGGATTGGGCGGCACCTGTGGCTCAAAAGGGTAGGGTGCTGGTCCCTTATGCCAGAGGTGGTGGGTTCAAACCCAGCCCCAGCCAAAAACGAAAAAAAAAAAAAAATTCATTTCTGGATTGATGAACATTGTGACTGTAAATTGAGCTGTAATAAACTAACTAGTGCATATGTCCTTATGATAAAATGATTTCTTTTCTTCTGGGTAGATGCCTAGTCGTGGGATTGTAGGGTCAAATGGGAGGTCTACTTTGAGTTCTTTGAGGATTCTCCATACTTCTTTTCAAAGAGGTTGTATTAGTTTGCAGTCCCACCAGAAGTGTAAAAGTGTTCCCTTCTCTCCACACCCATGCCAGCATCTGCAGTTTGGGCAGACATAGATACATTTTTAAAAATTATCCAGAAAACATAGTTTCAAACATATGCTTAGGCCATCAGCATTCTCTCATATTATCTTCAGAATCTGACCCACATCCAGCCTAATGACTTATTAATTATGTTTATCAGAGTTCCCTCAGAGGAGTGGCATGAGAGTAGGAGGTGTAGCTACAAACATATACAGTCCTGCATCTGGTCTTTTAACAAAGTTCAATCAAAAAATATAGCACAGGATAACAAACACATGAAAAAATGTTCATCGTCCCTAATCATCACAGAAATGTAAATCAAAGCCACCTTGAGATATCACCTAAGTCCAGTGAGAATAGCTCCCATCACAAAGTCCCAAAACTCAGATGCTGGTGTGGGTGTGGAGAAAAGGGAACACTTATACACTGTTGGTGGGATTGCAAAGCAATACAGCCTCTCTGGAAAGAAGTATGGCAAATCCTCAAAGATTGGTCCCCAAATCCCATCACTAGGTATCTACCCAGAAGGAAAAAAAATCATTTTACCATAAGGACATTTGCACTAGAATGTTTATTGCAGCTCCAATTCACAATTACCAAGATGTGGAAACAATCCAAGTGTTCATCAACTCACAAATGGATAAACTATGGTATATGTATACCATGCCATAAAGAAAAATGGAGACTTTACATCTTTTGTATTTACCTAGAAGGATTTGGAAAACATCCTCCTAAGTAAATTGTCACAAGAATGGAAAAGCAAGTATCCAGTGTACTCATTACTAATATGAAACCAGTACACGTTCACATGAGAGAAAAACACAATTAAATTCAAGTTGGGGGATTGGGGGAGGGGGAGAAGGGGGAGAAGGAGAGACCAGGTTTGGTGAGCTTTCACCTAATGGGTACAATGTAGGAGTATGTGGCACACCTCCTGGGTGAAGGGCTCAACTACAACTTGGACTTTACCTAACAAATTCAAACAATGTAACCTAATTGTTTATACCCTTATATTAACCTGAAATTAAAAAAAAAAAGAAATATGGCACAGGAAATACCTGGAGGTATGTTCGTCTCATGACCACCAAAAAATTACAATCTTATTTTGTGACTTATTCCCCCCAGAAACTAGATCTTTCTTAAAGGAAGAATGTTTCTTTTTTGCAAATCCTAAGATATCTTTAGCAGAAACTCTTTGAAAGTCATTTGAGGTTGTCAGATACCTCTTATTTATTACAACAGAGACATCTACAGCTTAATTTCCTTTGGTGTTATTGCACCTGTCACTGGGCTATCAGTGGCTATCTGCAATTCTATTCCTGCAGATTCCATGTTGATGTCTGATAGGCCCCTTATCTACTATTGGAAAGTAATTCTAGAAGACATTCACCTCTGTCAGTTAGAAGAGGCCTCACTAACTTGCACACAGTAGGCACTCAACAAATATTAATAAGCCCCCTGCTGCCTCCCTCCAACCCACAGTCCTTTTTATCTGAAGGAAAATATAGAGTGAAATGACCTGTCTTACAGGCTGCAAGGGCCTTAGACAGTTACCAGCACCATCTTTTTTGTTTCCAGCCAAAATAGATTTTAGAAGAACTATAGATAAAACTCTAGGGTATATTGGGTCATTTGAAAAGTTGAGCCAAAGTTTGAGAAGAAATTGAGGAATTGGTTTTATAGAATTGGAAATCACTTACCTGGAAGTTTGTGAGCAAGTCATAGAAGTTAGTTTATGGAGATAATGTAAGAAAGAAAAGATGGGTGAGGACAGAACACCACATTTAATTAACCATGTGAGAGGGAATAGAGCTCTGAAAAGTAAATAGAAAAGCATGAATGAACTAGGAAGAAAAATTTGTATTTCCTCTCTCTTTCTTTTACAATAGGCTTTTCTTTTTAATACCTATTATACAATTAATTAATAGGGAAAAATTTCCAGCAGCTTAGGGAGGTGGCTTTCCATTGACTGCGACAAAGCTTGGTATGTCTATTATGCCAGGAATTCATGAGGTATAGGTTCCAGCACTGTGTGCTCCTGTTCCACTGGTTCTCTTGGTTCTCCTGTGTGCCACACTTTACACCTATTCTGCCATGGATTCATGGGGAATAGGTTTCAGCACTTTATGCTTCTGCTCAACTGGTTCTCTTGGTTCTCCTGTGTTCTATGCTGTATACCAATTATACCATAAATTCATGGGGAATGAATTTCAGGAGCTCAGGTTCCTTTCCATTGGTTCTCCCGAAGTGTGCTTCTCTGGGTGGAGCAGGCTAGTGCTTCAGTTGAACCTAAGTAACTATCTCTTTGGCTTCCTTCTTTTTCTGATAATTTTCTTATTTATTATTTATTTATTTAGACAGAGTCTCACTTTGTTGCCCCCGATAGAGTACTGTGGTGTCACAGCTCACAGCAACCCAACTCTTGGGATCAAGTGATTCTTTTGCATCAGCCTACCATGTAGGTGGGACTACACGTGCCCACCACAATAGCTGGCTGGTTTTTAAGAGGTGGAGTCTCACTCTGGCTCAGCCTGGTCTTGAACTCCTGAGCTCAAGCAATACAGAGTTCTAGGATTACAGGTGTGACCGTGCCTGACCTTCTGACCATTTTCCATCATGCATTTTAGAAGGCTATCTCAGCTCTTAGAGCGTTTAATATGCTCAATACGAACATTAATCCTCTTAACAAAAATCTTACCCTTAACTTGTTTGTTTACAACAATGCCAACAGTGAACTGTGGGTAACATTGTAGACTCAGTTTTGCCCTGGTGACATTTGTGGGGTATGCCTTTTGAACAGCATCCATTCCCTTGATGTCTACAATATTATCTGTCTTGTAGATTCACTATGTGGCCAAAGGAACAACTGTGTGTTTTCTAAAAGGCCCAGAGAACATCTTTTGGGTGCCTCTCCTTTCCCTTTGTGTTCATCATTTTGGTGAATTACTAGAAGATGGAGGCTCCAGCCAACAGGCAAATTTGTATTTTCTTACTTGTAATAGAAATCACAATAAGTGAGTTTCAAAAAACATTAATTGTGTTAACAACCACAAAATATTCAAGGCAGAAAAAGACTGCTATGTCATTGATGATTGGGAAGTAGCTAGTTAAGCTAGTTACTGGAATTATTGGAGAAACCAGTTTGCAAGAATTAAAAAGTGAATTCAGGGTGAAGTAATGGAGGAGACTGGAAAAGAAACTCTTTCAAGAGATCCAATAGTAGTGAGAAAAAGAGCATTAGCTTGGTGTATCAAGCAGGTTGCAGGGTCAGGAGTTTCTGTGCATTGCACATGCTGAGTCATGATGTAAACACAATGAACTTGGTAGATTGTAAAGTGAGCACAAAATCCTTCTGTGCTGGTGTTCCTTTGCCACTATGATTGGTACCCCTTCTATACAGTTAGGGGGCGTATTTCTCTCTTGATCATATGACTTGCTTTGGCCACTGGAACATTCACAAACATGACTAAAATAGAGACTTAAAAAAATGCTTGCATAATGGAGTTCATCTTCTCTTATCCATCGTGTGAATGAGCTTAGACTTGTCTGCTGGAGGTTGAAAGATGGTGTGGGGAGAGGCTCAGCTCTTCCAGCTGAGGCCCAAGACTGTGAATGAGTCCAGCCCCAGCTGAACCTGCTCAGACTAGGAAAATTGCCTAGTGAGTCACAGAATGATGAAAAACAACAAATGTTATTGTAAGCCACCACCTTTTGAGGTGGTTTGTTACACAGCACAAGCTGCCTGATGCAATGAGAGCCTTTCCTTTTGCACTTAATCTCTGGACAAACTTAATTCTGAAGTTAGTAGTAGGAGACAAGAGTGTTGAGTGAAACACTTCTTACAACATCATCTTAGAAGATAAGAGATAAAAAGAATTGCAAATACCAATGTACTTAGTGGTCAGACTGTGAAAATCATAAGCATCTAGAATGTAGCTGTGACTGTAGGTAAGCACCAACATAAAAGACATCTAAATGTCAAGGAGATTCCCTGTCAAAAAGCCTTTGTAATTTATTTATGGCACAAGCACAGGGTTGCTTTTAAACCTTCATATTATAATCAGCAGAGAATTCTATATTAATATGGTGGCAGTTTTTAAAAGTTTGCTGATTTGATTTCCATAGCAGCTATCATTTCATATAAAGGTGAAATATTACAAATAATAACTACGTTATTGTTTAAAGCAGAAAGACTAGAAACCAGCACATATGTGTGTCCTGAGATTGAGAACAGGAGCTACCACAGTGGTACTGGCAGGACCTCTGGGTCCAGAAGAGACTGTGGTGGGAGCCACTCAACCCTGCATATTTCACTAGCTGCTGGGGACATCTTGTACCACTGCCCAAAGTGTAGTTCATGTTCAGGGCAAGGACTCGGAGCCACCGAGAACATGTTAAATGATTAAATGATGTTCAATATACTCTGTTTAATGAGACTGAGAAGAATGGAATCCATTTTATTGCAATTTCCATGAAAATGGCTAAAAAGTTTGGTACTTAAACTGTCTAAGCTTCAGTTCACTGCAAAACTCACTTCTTCGTGACTTCTCATTTTCTGATGATACAGATTGGAGAGGTATTAATTTAGACGTACTCATTTGGCATTATAATGGATCCTAAGACTGTAACATGACAATTATTTCCAGAGACAGAAGAGAAGAATTGTCCAGCAAATGGAGTATAGAGGAGTACTTTGTTCAAATTAGGAAACAGATGCTGATTTGACTTCATGGTGGATTTAAAACCGAAAAAATCTGTCAGCAGTCTGTAACCTCTACTGTTTTTACCTCACATTTCCCTGGGGCCAGACAGTACCGTTAACCACTTTGCACCTCTACTTAGCAAGTACTGGATTGGCCTTTAGTTCTCTTTGTTCAGCAATTTCAGACTTTAGATCAGCCTCCATGAATAGTCCCTCTTTCAGGATCCGACACCCTGAACTCCTAATCCTCCTCCATCCTTGTTCCTTGGACAAGACATAATTATTGTTATCATGGTTCATAACATCTAATGTTTTTAACTCAAGGAGCACCAGCATGTCAGTTTCCACGTAGAACACAATTACTGGTCCTTCGGTTCCTTGTCCCACCTTGTGTGTTATATCTAGGTCTAATGTATTCAATGAGTCTAATAAGGGAGCACCTCAGGCCACAAGCTCCTTGCTCTCTAATCCAAAGACCATAAAACTGAGCAATAGACTTGTAGGGTGTACTATTTGATGCTTTTATTAAGTTCCAAAACTTTTTTTTATCAGTTATCCAACATTGTCTAACACTCCCAAAAATACCAGTTCTCTTCTGAGTTTTTAAATTGGATAAAAGTATTCCTAAATGCAATGTGGATTATTTAAAAAATACACAGGCTAGGGCAGCGCCTATGCCTCAAAGGAGTAGGGTGCCAGCCCCATACGCCAGAAGTGATGGGTTCAAACCCAGCCCTAGCCAAAAACTGCAAAAAAAAAAAAAAAAAATGCACAGGCTTCTTTGTACCCTCAATGAATCCCCAATAATAAAAATAAATAAATAATAATGCACAGGCTTTGATGTAAGACTTGAGTCCTAGTCTGGTTCTGCCTCATGGTAACTACTTGCTCTTTGCCAATCTGCTTAACCTCTTGGAGTTAGGAATTCATTGCAAGGGTTACATCAGGGTTAATGTCATCACAAGGGTTAACTCATTGTCAGGGTTAATTCAAGTATGTAAAGCACTCAGTATGTTCCTAATGCATAGAAGAAACTCAATAAATATTGACCCTACTTGTTATCTCCTTTCTTCATTATTAATCTCTCTTATTTAGGATATTGTCTTTTGGATATTGTTTGCTTTGAGTTAAGACCATGTATAATAAAACTTTTCTAATCATTTTAATAAACTTTCAGCTTCACACCAAGTATTAATGTGGGGAGACCTAGGTTAGGGAAAGCTATAAATTTCCATTTAATTATGAAATGATATTTGAGAAGACATCTCCCAAATTCCTTTTTGTATCCTATGATTCCCACCTATCATGTCCTCCCCCTTTAAATATCTCCGAACTCAAGAATAGTAGAAGTACTTGTAAGGAAAAACCATCTTATCTCACCCCCAATATTTGAAAATTCTGGCCTGTGAAGTGGGAATTTCTGCCTTCTAGAACAATTGTCAAGGTTACTTATGTCCTTCTTGTAATCCCCTCCTTTATTTTTTCCTAAGTACTATGATCTAAATAGTTGTAAAATTTATATGTTGAAATTCTAATGCAGAAGTTTAGGAGGTGGGGCTTTGGAAGATGAGTGGGTCATGAAGGGAATTCATGCCTTCTCAACTGTCATTAATACCCTTATTAAAATAGGCCCAAAGGAACTCTCTTTCTCCCCCCTTCCACCATTTGAGGGCACAACTAGGAAATACCATCTATCAGTCAGGTAACAGGCCTTTACCAGACGCTGAATCTGCTAAGTGCCTTCATCTTGGGCTTTCCAGCCTCCAGTACTGTGAGAAATTTATATTGTTTATAAGCTACCCCGTTTATGGTATTTTGCTACAGCAACCTGAACAGACCAAGACACCAAGGGATGAGAAGAGACTGATGATGTTAGGAAAGTAGTGAACTGGGTCAGTCCTCTGGGCTTTCTCCTTTGGGGCTATCTAATGACATGACAAGCTTTGCCTTGGTCCTGGCTTCCACATGGTATTCCACGTGGCCTGGAGGAACACTTACTGAGAAGCAGACTGCCTGTCCCCATTGAGCTGCCTGGGTGTGTGCTCTGCAGATCCAGATTGGTATTTGCAATTCTTTTTATCTTTTATCTTCTAAAGCATCCTTCCAAGGCTCCTTCTAAGCATCCCAAGAGTAGACTCGAGGCAAAGGATAGAAAACCTGAATTCAGTCATGGTCCTAGTCCAACTTTTTTCAGCAAGAAAGTAGATATTTGGATCCTAATGGACTCTTGTGACTATTTCTCATTTAGCACCTCAGATACCTTAGCCGGTGAGTATGAACAGGAGTTAGTATGACTCTTCTGCTCCTTTTCACTGGTGCATAATTACCATGGGCATATTATGAAAGGAGAAATTTAGACCATGAAGTACCTGCAGTTCAACCTCCCTCATTTTATAGATAAAGAAAATGAGGCTTGGCGAGATTGAGTCACCCAAGGTCACAAGTAGCCAGTGGCAGAACCAGGGTTTAGAACAAAGCCCAGTGTCCCTACTCCTGGTTCAGTGTGCTTTGCTGGGGCACTGTGTTATCTCTTCTTAGCTAAGTTTAATTCAAAGCAGACCTCTGCTGGTGGACAAAACTCTACAGATGCTCATGTTAGGTTCTAACTCTCTCCTCCTCAGTTTCTATTTTGTGTTTGATCTGGATCCAGTTATTACTGGCTTCTGGTCCTCTTAACCACCTGGGTATGAAAACTGTATGCACTACACATCCCGGTATCCCCACCGTGTCTGCAGGCCCCGGGAGATATGAAGAAACACAAAGTACACTTCCTAAACCATCTAAACCAAAATCACCTAATTGGAAGTAAGGCTGTCTTGGTTTTATGTAAGGCATGTAGGCTCAGCTCTAACATTCTAGGAATTTTATGACATCAGTACGTTTTCTAGGCCTGACTCTGTGGAGGCATCTTATTCTTTCCTTTGTTCAGTATTTAGTGTCACATACTTAAAACCCCCTAGAATTGAAAGGTCTATGGGAAATGATATTCCACACTGGTATATAATTTTTGCTAATTATTTTCAAATAAGCAGGATTCTTTTTTTTTTTTTTTTTTTTGGCCGGGGCTGCGTTTGAACCCACCACCTCCAGCATATGGGGCCAGCGCCTTACTCCCTTGAGCCACAGGCATTGCCCCAGGATTCTTATGAGAAATACATATACACTGTACAGTGGGTGGAACCATAGTTGAATTTCTTAGCTATACAATATAAGTGTAAAATCCTGCATTTTCCAGCCACTCCAACAAAGGCAGAGGAGATACAGTTACTGGGAAAGCATTGCTTATGGAGCCCACAGGTTAAGTTCTAACCCCACTTCCAGCTGTGTCTGATGCTTGCTCATTGGACAGAATTACAGCGGACCTCTGGGACCAAGGAGCCTAAGCAAGGTAAAATGGTGTGGCACAGCATCGTTTGTTGGAGAAGGCTGAATTAGCCTTCCCAGGCTTCCTTCATCAGCCTGCAGCTCCAAGGGAGCCCAGGAGTTCCCACCAGCTCTGGGGCTGCAGAAGGTAGATAACGGGGCTGACTCCAGAGTTTGCCAAGGAGTCACCACAAGAGAAGTGGGTGTGACTGGAGCAGGGACTGGGGGCACATTACCCAGGGTGGGAGCTAATCAAAACTCACAGGCAGACGCAGGATTCCCAGAGCCTGCATCTCATCCCCTGATCAAGCTGAGACTAAGGAAGGTTATGTGGCAGTTTGCCTGCCAATGTAGCTGCTGTCATCTCCTCTTATGCCTCTATGCACAAAGATGAGGTCATTTTCCTTTCCCTGGAATCTGGCTGACCCTGCACCTCAAAAGATTGTGGCAGAAGTGACGCTATGTTAGTTTGAGGCCATAGCTTGGAAGCTTTTGCTTTTGTTCTCTTGGAAATCAGTTATCATGCTGTGAGGACACTCAGGTTACACTCTTGAGTGATGAGAAGATATGAGGAGAAAGATCCTGCAGAATATAAGGTCATCATGGATGTTCCAGCTGCAGTCAAGAGCAACCAAGTACAGCCATGTGAATGACTACAGTTGCACCCTGTGAACAGAAAACGTGCCTGGCGGTGTTCTGTCAATCCACAAAATCATAAGAAATAATTGTTTTCAAGGCCCAAACATTGTTGGTGTAAGTCACTACATTTTGAGGTGGTTAGTTACATAGCCTAAGGTAACTATTGTATGATAAACACAAATATGTTAGTCAGAGATTTAAACTGTGGGATCCAAGGCCAGGCTCGGTGGCTCACGCCTGTAATCCTAGCACTCTGGGAGGCTGAGGCGGGTAGATTGCCTGAGCTCAGGACCAGCCTGAGCAAGAGCAAGACATTGTCTCTAAAATAATACTGAGGAGGCTGAGGCAAGAGAATCATGTGAGCTCAAAAGTTTGAGGTTGCTGTGAGGTTTGATGCCATGGCGCTCTACCGAAGGTGACAACGTGAGACTCTGTCTCAAAAACAAACAAACAAACAAAAAACTGGGATCTGGCCCAGCCCAGCCCAGCCCCGCCCAATACTGTATAGTAGAAAACAGCAGTGGGACAGTGCGTGTGGCTCAAAAGGGTCGGGCGCCAGCCCCATATGCTGGAGGTGGTGGGTTCAAACCCCAAACCCAGCCCCGGCCAAAAAAAGAAAAAGAAAACAGCGAGGATCTGGAGGACAGACAACACTTGGGTGTGAGACCCTCTCTCCTCTCCTTTACCTCCATGCATCCATGCACTACCTCAGGAAGGAATAACAGAAGAGAGAAACAAGCTGGAAAGGTGGGTGTGGTTGGCAGAATCATGACACACACCCACCCCCCACCCCCACCCCCGCCAGATGTCCACATCCTAACCTCTATAACCTGTGAAAAATTACCTCACTGGGCCAAGGGCAATTAAAATTGCTGATGAAATTAAGGTTGCTAATCAGCTGACTATAAAATAGGGAGATTATCCTGGATTATTTGGGTGGGCTCAGTATTATCACAGGAGTTCTTAAACATAGAAGAGCCAGGGAAGAGGGAAGAAATTCGAGAACTCCACACCCTTCTGCTGGCTTTGAAGCTGGAAGGAAGAACCATGGGCAGCCTCTCAGATCTGGAATATGCCAAGAAATGGATTGTTCTCTGTGGCTTCCTGAAAGGATCAGAGCCATTCTGAGATCTTGATTTTAGCCCAAAGAGACCCATTTTGGACTTCTGAATTATAGAACTATAAGATAATAAACTCTTATTGTTTTAATCCACTAAATTTTTGTAATTTTCTTTTAATTAGCTGCAACAGAAAACTAATACAGGTAACTTATAACCGATTGGGTAATTTTATTACTCCAAATAAGACTCTCTTAAACTAGAAGAGATTGAGGTAGTTTTATTTTTATTTTATTTTACTTTGTTTTCTTATTTAGTTTTTGAGACAAGATCTCTGTCACTTGGGCTAGAGTACACTGACATCACTGTAACTTCGAAGTCCTGGGCTTAAGTGATCCTCCTGCCTTCATTTCCCAAGTATCTGGAATTATAGGTACATGCCACCAGGCCAGGCTAATTGTTAAATGTTTTGTAGAGATGGAATCCATCTTCACTATGCTACCTAGGCTGGTCTCAAACTCCTGGTTGCAAGTGATCCTCCCACCTTGCCTCTCAAAATGCTAGGATAATAGATGTGAGCCACCATGCCCAACAGAGATGGCTTTAAATAATAACTTTAATTTTTTTCTCCCCAGATCATCTAGAGCAGTATTTTTCAACCTTTTTTATCTCACAGTACACTTCAACCTATAGTTAAACTTCCATGGCATGCTTAAATTATGTTGATCAAAAAAAGGGTAAAAAAGAATATATATTTACTGAGCTTTGAACTACTTTCAAAAATAAATAATTAATGATATTTAAAAATGTTCAAGGCACACCTAAGCTCTTCTCACCATACACCAGTGTGCTGCAGAGAAGTAAGACTAGATCTTTTATGGAAAACAAAAAAGCTACTTCTTACAATTTTCACATGTCTGAGTATAAATGCAGGATCTTGTTCTACCTGTGTTCTGAGACTTGGTTTCCTGCTTAAATGAAATCTCCTTGCAAGAATCACACATTAAACTTTTTTTTTTTTTTTTTTTTTGCAGTTTTTGGCCAGGGCTGGATTTGAACCCACCACCTCTGGCATATGGGGCTGGAGCCCTACTCCTTTGAGCCACAGGTGCCACCCTCACACATTAAACTTTTTAGAATGAATGAGTTTATCCAATTGCTTCTGAACACAGGGCTTGAGTGAAGGAGAATGGAGGAAACAGAGTCAAGTCTAGATTCCTGAGAAACGTGGGAAGAGTTAGTAAAGACTCAGGCTGCTCTGAGTCAGTGACAGTGGCAGTGACCTCTGGAACATGCTGCTGTCCTTGAGCACAGTTGTCATCAGTCCCACTCAGCATCTCTCTTTACCAGCAGTCTCAGAGGTGCCATAAACTCTGCATCATGGGGCACTGAATGCAGGTAGGAGTTCATTATGCCCAACAGCGAGACCAATCACTTTATATTACCTAGGGCCTTCAGGTTTTCATTGCCTCTTTCCATTGCATTCAGACATCATGGTTTAACTCTGGAATTGGAGTGCCACATTTCACTAAGCTTTTGAAGGAACATCTTTTTTTTTTTTTTTTTTTAATTGTTTGGGATTCATTGAAGGTACAAAGAATTAGGTTACACTGATTGCATTTGTTAAAGTCCCTCTTATAATTGTATCCCGCCCCCAAGAGATGTGCCATACTCATGACCCTCCACCCACCTCCTTTCTCTCCTCTCCCTGCTCCCTCATTCCCCTACCCCTCCCCTTGTATTAGCTCATCTACTGCTTTCATTTTAGATTTAGTGGATTGTTGCTTTTCCATTCTATTGACACTTTACTAAGAAGAATGTGTTCCACCTCAATCCAGGTTAATACAAAAGATGTAAAGTCTCCATCTTTTTTAATGGCCAAATAGTATTCCAAGACATACATATACCACAGCTTGTTAATCCATTCCTGGGTTGGTGAGCTTCAGGTTGTTTTCACATTTTGGCGATTATACATTGAGCTGTGATAAACACTCTAGTGCAAATGTCCTTATGATAAAATGACTTTTTTTTTCTTCTGGGTAGATGCTTAGTAAGGAGATTGCAGGATCAAATGGGAGTTCCAATTTGAGTTCTTTGAGGATTATCCTTATTTCCTTCCAAAATGGTTATATTGGTTAGCTAAAAAAACAACAACCAAAGCAAATAGATAACCTTCAGAATGGGAAAATATATTTGCATATTATGAATCAGACGGAAGCTTGATATCTAGGATCTATAGACAACTCAAATTAATCAACAGAAAAAGAACCAACAATCCCATATATCACTGGGCAAGAGACGTGAATAGAACTTTCTCTAAAGAAGACAGATGAATGACTAACAAACATGAAAAAATGCTCATCGTCCCTAATCATCAGAGAAATGCAAAACAAAACCACTCTGAGATATCACCTAACCCCAGTGAGAATGGCCCACATCACAAAGTCTCAAAGCTGCAGATGCTGGTGTGGATGTGAAGAGAAAGGAACACTTTTACACTGCTGGTGATGCAAAGTAAAGTCTTTTTAATCGAAAATTTAAACATAGGATTGGCACCTGTGGCTCAAGTGGCTAAGGCCCCAGCCACATACACCTAAGGTGGTGGGTTCAAATCCAGCCTGGCCCACCAAACAACAATGATGGCTGCAACCAAAAAACAGCCAGGCGTTGTGGCAGGCACCTGTGGTCCCAGCTACTTGGGAGGCGGAGGCAGGAGACTCACTTGAGCCCAGGAGTTGGAGGGTGCTGTGAGCTATGATGCCATAGCACTCTACCCAGGCAGACAGCTTGAGGCTCTGTCTCAAAAAAAAAAAAAAGAAAATTTAAACATAGACTTTTTGTCATCATTATCATCAATTATCATTCTTTGTTTTTGGAATGATTCTTAATGATACAACATTAGAAACACTACTTCATAAAACCTACCATATAATTATCATAGTGCTTGCCAGGGATTTATCATTCCTAAGACACATCAATAGTTGGGGTACTTCAAAGGCAACTACATAGGTCCCTCAGGTGCTCTGGGTTTGTCCTTAATTTGGCAGCAGCTCTTGGTTAGAGTAACAGGGAGGGAAGGAATAATGAAGGGGGTTGTTGGAGGGGGAAGCAAATGAGTCTAGTGAGTGCTAAAGTCACCAGGAAGCAGAATGAGAGTGTGGATTTTGGCGTTAGACTAAATGAAAGGGCTCAAAGTCACTTTAATACATTGTGACTCTTAGAAGTTTCTTATCTTTCCGTACCTCTCTGTCTGTATAAGAAAAAAGGTACCTGAATCATACAGTCAATGTGATGATTATATAATTCATATAAAACACCCAATTCTAGGTAGGAAGTAAATGCTTTATGATATTAGTCATTTTTGTACAGAATCCAAAAGTTGAGAGACCAACACTTAACAGATCACAGATTATTTTTTTCTCACTTCTTGTCCATTTTACTACATATCAAGATAAACACTGGGTTCCCTTTGATCCCCCTTTCACGTGAGCGTGGTATCCAGTTCCTTGCATACCTGGAGTCCCTGAAAACATCTGAGAAGACCGATACCATTTCCAGGTTCCCTTATCAGGCCTCCATTTCTGTTTCCCAGCCCTGCCTTTCCCCATGTGGTTCCAATACCAAAATATTTAGTCCATCTGTCCCAGAGGGTTTGGACTTTCTCTTCATTTGTGCTTCTTGAAATAATATGCTCCTGAGGCACAGACTGTTCCTTCATCACTAAAAAAGGTCAAGCATTTATTAGTCTGTGTATAAACATGACAACAAAGGAGCCCTTGTAAAAATGGAATGTTCAGCTTGGAGAGAACACAGAGTAGTTCCTCTCGAATCTGGCGAAGTCCCTCGGATTTCATATCCTTTAAATACACCATGTTAATATCACTGTTTCTTTCTGGAATTCTTGAGCCTTGCTTATAAATCCCCATGAGCCTTTGAAGTGCAAGTTTATTCATTTATAAGGCCTATATGTACAATTTCTTTTTCAATTCAAGCACCTTAACAGGTTACCCACATAAACCAGTTCTAATACTATGGACAAGAGGTGCAGCCTCCTGTGTGCCACACAACCACTTATCACAAAAAGAGGGAAGGGTTGTTCTTTGCTCACTAGCAGCTGGTTCACCCGGACAGGATTCCCATCCTTTTGGGCAGTGACGCTTTAAACCCCAACCTCCGATTCATTGTCTGCTTGCTCTTCAGCAACATCAACCCCAACACACAGCTGTATCACCATGTTCTCCTGTTCCTCATGGCAGCCAACCACCGCCGACATCAGCCCGCTCCCTTCCTGAACCAGGAGCCTCTCTGACATAGTCTATAGTCTAGAGTGTATAAATACACACTCTAATTCAATAGCACGCATAGTCTGAGTTTAAAAGCGTTTTCAAATTTCTACCTTGTCTCTTGGTAAGCTGTTGTTGATGCTTTTCTTTAAAGAAATTTCTGTCTTTCCTTATCTGAGGAGGTAGGTTCCATCATGAGGCATTCACTGGCCAGTCTCATATAAGACCTATCTTGGAGAGCGGTGACCACGCTCCCATGTCCCTAAGGGTGGCAGAGTAAGACCTCTGATTGCGGAGCCCAGACTTTGTTTCTTATGACACTTGCATGTGCATAAGGCCTGTTAGAACCAGTTTTATCCGTCCGCATTCCATTTCTAGTGTGAGGCATTCTACATAAACAAGAAGGTGGTGGTCTTCTTGTTCCAGTTCTTTTTGTTTTTCTTGTTCTTCTCTTTCTCCTCCTTCTCCTCTCCTCCTCCTTCTTCTTAATCTGACTTGTCTTTTTGTCCAGCTGTGGACTCTGAGAAGGAATGGCCAGGAAAGGAATGAGGCTTGGAAAAGGATCCACAACATATTGGCTCGCTACATACTTGCTTTATTGCTATGAATTTCTCTGGTATATGGCAGGAAGTCACGTGGTTGTACATTTTTAACTTGATGTCAACTTATATTATTTTGTAAATTTAGAAGTGAATATTAGCCCTGAAATTTAGCAGCCTACCCTTCTCAGAGGAAGAACAAAGTACATTTCATTCAAGTGAATGAAACAAACATCTGCTTTCAGGGCTGGCCCCAAATTACATTCCTAGTTTCTTCTTCTACCATAGTCCCCATTTCTTGCACATGTGCACACGTGTGTGCACGAACATACACACACGTGCTGCTAATCAGCACATCGTATTATGCTCTTTCCTCTGAGTGTAGAACAATTTTTGAGCTCGAATTAGGTGAATGGATGAATCAAATATAAAATGAGCTGTGCAATCACATTCTGTGTTTTTGTTCAAACGTTCCCTGTTTTTTGAGATACTCCACCCTTCTCACCACTCCATTTTTATTAAGGAAGTTTCTCCCCACCTTCCAAGACCCAGCTTGCTGTTGCTTCTTCTTCAAGAGTATGACTCTCACCCAGTATGGCTCTCTCCCTTCTCCTTAGAGGATTTTCCCTCTTAAATATCACTCATGCTCTGCCTCTACTTATCATTTTTTATTTGCATGTCTTCCTCTCCCCTTACGGTACAAGTCCCTTCATAGTACAAAACGTCTCTTTCGTCTCTGGACCTCCCAAGTCTAGGAGGATGGCTGCCAAGAGGTAAGCACTGACCTGTTTAATGTCTCAATAGCTCTGTCTATTAAGCTTTGGGAGGAATTTGATTTCAAATTCCAGATGTAGGGTACAGATGGAGAGTGTCTGCGACCAAGATGCAGGATGTACATGAAGGATTTAAGGTGAATGTGGGTGCTCTGGGGTAGAGATGTGGTAATCACCTGAATTGTACATCCTCTCTAGCCAGTGAAGCTTTGTTGTGGGGTCACTGTGGAAGGGTTACCAAAGAAAACCTTTGAGAACGTGAAGAAAATTATTAATCATTACTGAGCCTCCAGAAGTAACTGAAGAGGAGCACTCAGAAGCAAAAAATGCCCTGAGACAGACATTCTCATTTATTGCTACAATAATAATGGTTTCATTTATATTTATTGGTATATCTTACTTATATGAAAAGAAAATATAGCCTTTTCATGAAGTAGACTAAATTCATGTCCACACAGACACAATGGCATGTTTTTATTTTCTTTGTTTTTGGATAGGAGAGGCAACCCAGTTACCCATTCTTTCATTATTCTTTCATACACTTATCCATCTATACGTCCATCCATCCATTTGTTTGACTACCCAAATCATTTTTTAAGAGCCATTTATGGGCTTTATACATTCCTGAGCCTACAAAAATGAATAGGATCAGATTGATATAGTCACCATCCAGGATACAGGAATTTGATCTAAACCATCATTAAAATTAAGTTAGGCATCGGGATATATAACAAATCATTTAACAATAAAACCTGAAGATATGCTTTAGGAAGCATCTCTGTACTTCTTCAGTGTGCTAATGCTCCCTGACGTTATTGCTATCACTGATAAATGTCAAAGGGGAGAGTGATATTTTGGGAGCTGATTTTTTTTTTACCCAGGCATATTACAAAAATAGATTATAAACACATACACATATGTCACAGAAAGAACTTGAGCTAATATTTCTATACAGGGACAAGCATTAACATATTTTTAAAGTTCACAGTTACATTTCTGTTGTCAGTTATAATGATTGCTTGGTTTGAACTCGTTATTTTTATGATAGCTATCAAAATCTATTGCTATGATGTAATCTGCTTAAACTTCATGAGTGTATGAGAATTTTATAGTTAAAGAGTTCCTAAAGGAAGAGGTGTAATCCCATATAGACATCCCCATAGAGGAAAAAGAGCTAACTTAAACCAACTAACAGTGACCCCTATTCACAATAAATACCATGAAGCTATAATTGGACTCAAGGTCATGAATATTTTACTTTTAGGTCATTGTTCATCACTTGGGCCATCAGTCTGAGTTAGCATTTGGTTATAATCTACACTAAGCATATGCTTTGGGGAGAGACCATAGGTAAAAAGGCAAAGTGCAAATGAGTTGAAGTCGCCCCATCACTACGCTACTTACTCTCCCGTGGGCCCATTAACTCCTCTTCCAAGGTGGTTTGGTACCTCCAGTGTTGGAGGAGGCACTGGCTTAATATGGATCACTGCTCAGAGTAGTGAAAGATACGATGCCTTTCATGTGGGTCTCCAGAGAAAACTAGGGTGTCTGTACCCTTGCAAGGGACTTTCTACTAGAAGCCTTTTGCTTGCTGTGTTGGCAGTTGGAGTGACCTATATCATACAATATACTATGCTTTCTTTAGTTCAAGGAGACTGCTGGGGCAGCAGCAAACCACAAGTACAAGAGCTGCAGGAGCTCTTATTATTCATCACAGTCGGCAGCCTGATGGAGAAAAATCCAATACTTGAGGGTAACTCAAGACACAAACTTCTTTTTCCTACTTAACTGTCATGTTTTAATTAATCATCTCTGCTTCTATAACAAAACAACTTCTCAAATCTCAGTTATGACTGTAAAGGTTTATTCTGAATCTGGAATAAAGAAGATATGAGCATCAAAACTTCTTCTGGAATGATGTCTTCTTCATTCCAGATCCACACTGAAGGAGCAGTCCATTTCTGGACTGTTTGCCATTCCTGCGGCAAAGAGAAAATGACAAGAATGCTGGTGGAATACAATTGCTCCTAAAGGTTTGGTTCAGATGAGGCAAAGTCAGGGTCACCCACAATTTCTAAGTACTCTTCTGCTCAAGCCTGTTGTCAAAGGTGCAGGAATTGTATATTCCTACATAGGACATACTCCAAGTTGTATAATTTTCTGTCAGAAAGGGGAGTGAGTTGCTGAGAATAAAAACACACTATAGCTGGGTGGTGTGGCTCACACCTGTAATCCTAGCACTCTGGGAGAACAAAGTAGATTGCTAGAGCTCAGGAGTTCAAGACCATCCTGAGCAAGAGTGAGACCCTTAAAACAGAAAAACTAGCTGGGCATGTGGTGGGCACCCATAGTCCCAGCTACAGGGAGGCTGAGGCAAGAGGATCACGTGAGCCCAAGAGTTTGAGGTTGCTGTGAGCTGTGATGCCACAACCCTCTACTGAAGGTGACAAAGTGAGACTCTGTTTCACACACACACACACAGAACTTAGCACACCATGCCCCTTGCTACATCACTTTCCTCTCCACTCTCTGATTCTCCAGAATGTTCCTCCAACCCCCTCCTCTCTTCAATACCAGCTCAAGGAGGGTAGTGGGAAGAATTCCATGGAGGAGACTGCTGAGGAAGTGAGGCTGCAGCAGCTGTTGTCTCCATTCTCCTCTGTTTTGTTATCAGCCTGTGAGTGCAGAGGGCAGAGTGGGTTGTGAAGAACTAAAGATGAGTGGAAGACAGATGACAGAACAGAGAGCTTTCTCAGTACCTGAAGAGCTCATTCAGGGGCCTAAGACAAGAGACAGAGTCACCTTTACGTAGGAGGCTGGAAGTCTGTGCCTGAGAGAAGGGACTCTCAAGGAGAGGGGACTCTCTGGGAGAGAGCTTTGAGGGCCCACCCCTCCAAGCCAGCAACCTCTTCAATTAGTGTTTACTGAGTACCCACTGAGCTGCTGGGCCAGCACTCAAAACTATAAACTTTCCAGGGTTGGGAAAGGCTCAGTCTAATTTGCACATTAAAAAGCACTCCGACAGGAACCTCACCTCCTTTTCTCTTCCTACTCACCCTGGGAGACAATCCCTTCTCTTCTTCATTCATGTGTAGAATCCCAATTAAACATAGTAAACAAAGGAAACTTTTTACATTGTGATTTTCCTTCCTCTCCCCTTGTTTTATTTGCAGTCTGGATTTATTGCACAAGAATTGCCTCCTTTGAGCATCATCCCCTATTAACCAGAGAGATAAAAGCCATAAAGGGAAGGAAACTCCTTCAGTTCTCTTAGCCGGTTGTGAGACAGAGCAGCCGGGTTTACAAGGGGAGTTGACATCTGTTGACTGAGCCCAGCCTCTCCTGCACCAGGGCTGTGCTCCTGCTCGGAATGCAAACTGCAGCTATCAAGACACGGAGCTGGGGTTTAATAACTGCTTGAGCCCAGAGCAAATCTACTTGGGCACTAGAAAAGAAATTGTGTAGTTTTAAAGTAGATGTACGCTCTTACCGTGGTTGGCTTATAAAACAAAACTAAGCACTGGATTTTTCCCCCTGCCTTACCTTATCACAACTGTAAATAGTGTGACTTAAGACAGGGAGATTCTATCAGGATTCCATGTAATATTTAGTCCATATAACAAGAGGAAGCTTGAATTAGCATCGCATATAGAAGGCATTTCATTTTCTCTCGTACGGTACAATATTAAGAGCAAACAACATATGTCTCCATGGTTATAAACAAGGGTGTCATGTTTGTAAAACAGATCCTATATGTAGAATGTCTATAAATGGAAGAAAATATGGGGTTTTGTTGGTTAAAATGATGTTAAATATTTCAAGTCATGTGACCTTTAGGAGACACATTTTCTCTCTGTGTGTGAATACCAGTAAGAACTGTTCTGGCCTCACCCTTTTCCAAACCGGAATTCATGGCTCAGCTCTTTCTTCCTCTGTGACCTTGAGAAAAAGCAAGAAGTTTGAGCCTCTGTTTCTTCTGCAAAATAAAGGTGCTGCACCAGAGCAGGGGCTCTCCAAGTCTATTCTGAGGAACATTGTTTCTGAAGAAATTAATGGAAGTGATTTTTTTTCAAAGCTTCCATGGTTAAATAAGTTTAGGAATTATGACCTTAAGCACAATTAAACACATTTCTTTACTCAGAAATTTAGTGCACTGATAATGTTCATTGTGATCGTTCAAGAGGGAGGTAGAGTGTGCTTCGTCTCTCTCATGTATTTTACCACAACTTTTTCTCGTGAAACATTTCTTACGACCACTCCAAACATGAGATTTTAAAGGCCCTTGAACTTATGACATTCTAGAGTTTAATTGCCTTTTTACTTTGCCTATCTTTCCAATTTCTCCCACCTGTTGCAGGAAAAGACCTACCTGGGCTTTTGAATTCACTCAGAAGGTGAAATTCAGGTTGTTCTTCATTCCTCTTTTCCTTTATTTTTTTTTTCTCCTGCAATTTTTTCTTTTGAAAAATTTCAGACCCTCAGAAAAATTGTGTATAAGTATATACTTATTTTAATTCAACAATTAACATGTTGACCTAATTTCTCTCTCTCTATGCATGTACGTATTCCTACATAACATACACCATACATATAATTTTATTGCTGAACTATTTGAAAATGAGTGCAGATGTTGTGATACTTTATCACTAAATATTTCAAGATGTATCTTCTAAAAACAAGGAAATTTTTCTATATAATCTCAGAACCGGTACTGCACCTGAGAAATTTAACATCAATCAACATCATCTAATGTATACTCTGTATTTAACTTTCCCTAATTGACTCCCAAATGGCCTTTTTTAAAAAAAATAATTTTTAAATTATTTTAGTGATTTCCAAATGTTAGGGGGTACGAGTGTTCTTGTTACATGGATGGATTGTAGACTGTTGAAGTCAGGGCTTTTAGTGTGCCCCTCACCAGAATAGTGTACATAGTGCCAGACAGGTAAGTTTTTATTCCTCACCCTTCTCCAAGCCTCCCCACTTCTTAGTTTCCGATGTCCTCTATACCACTTTCTGATCCATAGGCTCCCGCTAATAAAGTGAGAACATGCAGTGTTTGTTTTTCCATTCCTCAGATCCCTTGCTCGGGATAATGTTCTCCAGTTCTACTGAAGTTGCTGCACATGGCAGTATTTCCTTCCTTTTATGGCTAATACTCCGTGTGTGTGTGTGTGTGTGTGTGTGTGTGTGTGTGTGTGTACACGTATATCCATATGACATTTTCTTTATTCACTCATCTGTTGATGGGCATTTAGGTTGATTCCATACTTTTGCAATTGTGAATTGTGCTGCAAAAAACATTCAGGTATAGGTGTCTGAGTAGTGGGATAACTAGATGAAATGGTAGGTTCTACTTTTAGTTCTTTGAGAAATTTGCATACTGTTTTCAATAGAGGTTATACTAATTTAACCTCTTTAAGGTTAGGTCCCACTAACCCTGTGTTAAGTTTCCCTTTTTCTTGTTGTTTTGCCCCACTTGTCACTTCTTTTTATTTTTCTCATTTTCCTTTAAGTTTCCCTTTTTCCTGCATCTGTGCCAACATCTATTGCTTTTTGTTTTTTTAATAATGGATATTCTGACAGGAGTGAGGTGGTATCTCACTGTGGCTTTAACTTGCATTTCCCCCAAAATTAGTGATGTTGAGCATTTTTTATATGTCTGTTGGTCACTTGTATATTTTCTTTTGAAAAAACTCTGTTCATGTCTTCTGCCCAGTTTTTGATGGAGTTATTTCTTTTTTCTTGCTGATTTGTTTGAGTTCTCTGTAGAGTCTAGATATTAGATCTTTGTTAGATGTATAGTTTGCAACTATTTTCTCTTATTCTGTAGGTAGTCTACTTATACTGCTGAATATTTTCTTTGCTGTACAGAAAACTCTTAGTTTAATTAAGTCCCTATTTACTTTTGTTGTTGCTGTTTGTCCTTGGAGTCTTCAAAGTGTCATTTTAAACAAAAATCTAGCATTGGCTGGCCATGGTGGCTTATACTTGTATCCCAGCACTTTGAGAAGCCAAGGCTGGAGGATGGCTTGAGGCTAGGAGTTGGAAACAAACACAGTCAATACAGCATCTCTTACAAAAAAAATTCTTATTTAAAGCAACCACAATACAAAATTTATTGAGAAAAAGAAAGATAAGTTTACAGAATAGGAGCAAGATAGAGGCTTACACAGAAAGATACGTTCATCCACCATAGACAACTGGTTTCCATCGTCAAGAAAGGAAAAGCCTGGTTACAAGACCTTTCTTGTCATTATATGAACAAGACCTCCTACAATTCTACAGTGAATAGACCTCCATTGTTGTGATGAGAAAGACCTCTTACAAAAATTTAAAAAAAAAAAAATCAGCCGAGTGTCACAGTATATACCTATAAAATCCTACCTACTCAGGAGGCTGAGGCAGGAGGATCACTTGAACCTGAGAATTCTAGCTGGAAGTGACCTATAATCATGCCATCACTGCACTACAGTCTGATCAGCAGAATGAGACACTGTCTCTACAACAAACAAGGGTGATATCCATTTGGTGTTCACACACTAGATTCTTTGACTTCTCTAATCTAAACCAATCCCCCCAACTTGCTTGTCTTTCATGACATTTACTTTTTTTGAAGAGCCCAAGTGGTATACTTTAAAGAATGTCTAAAATTATTAATTTGTATAATTGTTTTTTCATAATTATATTGAGCTTACTTTTTTTTTTTTTTGCAGAATCTTAATAGATGATGTAGTTGTGTACTTCACATTATACCATATCAAATGGTACAAAATGTCACTTTGTCTCCATTATTGGTGGTGTTGGGGGTAATAGCTTGGTTAAGATGTCATTTTCCATATTTCTCTATTATAAATGTATCTTCTTTATCTCATGATATGGGTTCATTGTGGCCAGGAGAGGATGGTGAGGGCTGGGTAAATATTCTAAAATGTGGCTTCTATAGTATCGAGGCCAGCATCTGTCAGACACTGGGGGTTCATGAGGTGTTACTTTTCCTTTTTCTTTCCCCCAGACCAGATATGATGAATGTAAGAGCAGAGTTGGGGATATTACCCAGGTTACTCTGGGACATGTGGGGTCTCATGATAACTGATGTGGAAATCATCAGGATCAATGCATTATCTGACAACAACGCTGGGGTAGATAAGGGGAGCTATGTGCTTTTAGGCTTCTGTGTCCTACCTAAATTTGGCTACTTGCTGTGTTCATTAACTGCCTACTTTAGAAAATTCCCTTTTTCTGGTGATATGATGGCAGAAACCATCCTGCTATGGAGAAAAGTACTCTCTGTGTAAGTAGGGGGGGGGAGGTTAGGGCTAAAATTGGGGCTAATGGTTAAAAAGAATACTTAGGAACTTGAGGAATAGAATCCCAGCAGGCACTTAGCTGGCTTGTCCTTATAGACCACATTCCTATGTGCAGCAATTGTTCATGAAGCCAATTTTCTTTCCTTCCTCCCTCCCTCTTTTTCTCCCTCTCTTTTTCTCTTTATTTCTTTCATGCAATACATGTTTACTGAGCCAAGCATTGTATTATTGACAGAGATTTGAAGAGAAGTGCTCAAGATGTTTCACATGTTAAACTTGGAAGATCACAAAGCCCCGGCTGGAATTTAGGAACTAGGGCCAGACAGGAGAGTAGAGAGACACCAGGCCTTTCAGAGGTAGGAAGGACTAAAAGCAAAGTTCTGAAAGAAATGTTTCCCACACCAAATACTTTTTTAATAGCAAAGATCAGAGAATAGAAACTTTTCTCAGTAATTCTTTTTCCTGCTCACTCTCCAAGACAACTTGCAAATTGCAATGGAAGAAACTTGTATTTCCCTAAATTCATTATTGAGACTAAAGTACTCCCAGGAGCTTAGACCAAACACAAGCTCTTTCTGTAATAAACAACAATGTAAGTGTGGTCACTTAACCACAGATTTCTTTACATCACCCTTAAAAGTGAATTATGTCTGGATGGTAAAATATATTTAGACTAGTTACAGAGTTTCTCTAGATTAGCAGCTTAGGTTTGAGGCTACATTTATCTTCATATACTGGCACTTGTCCCTACTGTTTTCAACCAATTGGAAATCAAGGAATCACTGGGAAATATTTAATGGGTAATGAGAATCACTTGAGTGACAAGTCCTATTTGACTAAATAGCCCAGCCATGTCTTTACAATTGATATAAATGCTTTCATATTACAATTACATCTCTTATATCCACTGTGGAAAAAAGAAGTATTTTAACAGTGCAAAAATTATGTCAAGAAGGCAACCCTGGAGTGTTATAAATATCAAATAAGTCATAACTGTAATGATAATATTGGAATTTATCTTCAGAAGATAAAGGTTGAACTTATCAAGAGGCCACAGGTGAGCAATAAAGTCTTCCTTATTGAGTACAGATAAATTTGAGATTTTCGATAATCTTGTTAGATACTCTGTAGTTCCTTATTCTTAATGCCACGTCTCAGTTTTAAAACTGCTCACTGCTTCCATAATTGCAGCTCCTTGTTGCTTCTTCCACGTCTGATGATCTCTAGTAAAACACCAGGACAGTATCAGGAAACCTGTTTTTTTTCTTTACTTCCATTTCTCCCTTCTCAAATTCCTGTTCCTCCTTTATTCTTCTCACCACCTCCCAACACTTTACACCTTATAGTAGGGCCAAGGACATAAACAAGGAAAAGAAAATGTAAGCAGGAATTAGATATTTAGCAAAGAAGAGAGAAAAGTCTAACATGCATTTGACTCCTTTTCTCTACGTGAACAAATCTCACCCATCTGTCAAGGCCACAGTATTAGTTTGCTAGGGCTACCATAACAAATATCACAGGCTGGTTTGTGTAAACAAACCAGAAATTTATTTTTTCACAATTCTGCAGGCAAGATGTCAGAGATTAAAGTATTGGCAAGATAAGATTCTTCTGAGGCCCCTCTCCTTGGAGTATAGATGGCCATCTCCTTCTGTGTCTCCACATGGTCTCTCTCTCTCTGTCTTCACATGGTCTACACATGGTCTTCTCCCTGTCTCCACATTGTCTTCTTCCTGTGTCTCCACATGTTCTTCTCCCTATGTCTCCACGTGGTCTTCTCCCTATGTCTTCACATGGTCTTCTCCCTCTGTCTCCATTTGGTCTCCCTGTGTCTCTACATAGTCTTCTCAGTGTGTCTCCACATGGTCTCCCTGTGTCTCCACATGGTCTCTCTCTGTGTCTTCACATGGTCTTCTCCCTGTGTCTCCATATGGTCTCCCTGTGTCTCCACACAGTCTCTCCCTGAATCTCCACATGGTCTTCTCCCATGTCTTCACATGGTCTCTCTCTGTGCATGAGATCTATATCCAAATCTGTTCTTATAACCTCTTGTATTAGTCATGTTAGATTAGGACCCATTCTACTAACCCCATTTTTAATTATCTCTTTAAAGATCTTATTTCCAAATATGATCATTTTTGGAAATACTAGGGGTTAGAACTTCAATATGCTGGCTCAGTGCCTGTGGCTCAATCAGCTAAGGTGCTAGCCACGTACACCTAAGGTGGCGGGTTCAAATCCCCAGCCCGGGCCCACCACACAACAATGATGGCTGCAACCAAAAAATGGCCAGGCATTGTGGCAGGCACCTGTGGTCC
>CAUYQV010077004.1:0-11817 GCA_963574575.1 Galagoides demidoff
TACAGGGGTGCACCACCATGCCTGACTACTTCTTGTAAAGAAGGGGTCTAGCTATGTTCTTCAGGCTGGTCCTAAAATCTAGCACTCCAGCAATCCTCCTCCCTTGGCCTTCCAAAGTGCTGGGATTACAGGCATAAGCCATCTTGCCTGGCCTTTTTTCCTTATAGTGCTGGAGTCTGGAAGTCCAAGGTCAAAGCGTTAGCAGGTTTGGTTGCACTGAGGCATCTCTCCTGGGATCACCGATGACCCCACTTCTTGCTGTGTCTTCACATGGCCTTTTCTCTGTGCTCACAGTGCACAACTGTCATCTCTTCCTTTTCTTTCTTTTTTTTTTTTTTTTTTTGAGACAGCGTCTCACTTTGTCGCCCTCAGTAGGGTGCCATGGCATCACAGCTCGTAGCAACTTCAACCTCTTGGACTCAAGAAATTCTCTTGCCTCAGCCTCCTAAGTAGCTGGGACTATAGGCACCTGCCACAATTCCCGGCTCTTTTTTTAGAGATGGGGTCTCACTCTGGCTCAGGCTAGTATCAAACCCATGAGCTAGGCAATCCACCCGCCTCGGCCTCCCAGAGTGCTAAGATTATAGGTGTGAGCTACCATGCCCAGCCTGTTTCTTCCTTTTCTTAAAAGGGCACCAGTCCCACTAGATTAGAACCCACTCTTGTGACCTCGCTTACCTTTAACTCTTTAAAAACCCCGTCTCTAAATATAGTCACATTGGGGGTTATGGCTTCAACATAAGAATTAGGAGGCACATAGTTCAGTCCATAACAGCATCCTTGTGAGGACATCATAATAGTTCCATAGACTCTCAACTGAATATACAGTTCCATAACATATCAGTTGGCATATAAGTCCATTGGATCTCAATTATATGAAGAAAGAAGTAAAGATATGAGGAATTGTTGTATAAGGAGAAAACTTGGAGGCCAGGCACGGTTGAGGAGGGTGGATTGCCTGAGCTCAATAGTTCATGACCAGCCTGAGCCAGAGCAAGACCTTGTCTCTAAAAAGTAGCCAGGCATTGTGGTGGGTACCTATAGTCCCAACTACTCGGGAGGCTGAGGCAAGAGAATCACTTGAGCCCAAGAGTCTGAAGTCGCTGTGAGCTGTGATGCCAGGGCATTCTAACAAGGGTGACAAAGTGAGACTCTGTCTCAAAAGAAAAAGAAAGAAAGCTCCTTGGAACCTCAAGGACAGTTAGGGAACTGTTGTCGTGGTGCTTGAACAAAGTGAGTCAGAGGTAGAATGGAAGGCTGTATTAGAGAAGGAATGGGCACAGGAGATTTGAAGATTGTGCCGTATCTGTGGACAGTGTCTGTCAGTGCCTGGTGAGGAGTGACAGTGTTTCTGAGAAGCCAGAGTGTCACCCAGTGGCTCATCCCTGTGGAACAGCCCAAGAGCATGGACAGGTACTGGAGTGAAGAGGATCTTTGCCACACTGTCAGGTCTTCAAGGCAGGGTGTGAAGTCAAGAGGCCTGTGAGTGCTCCTAAGAAGCATGATCGGGAATGGTGTGGAAGGCACATTACAAAACGAGGGCACTTGCCCAACTCTATGTGCTTGACAGACGAGAGGAAAAAGCTATTTGTCTCCCTGAAGGAGACACAAGTCTTCCTCTTAGAGGACAGCAGATCTATCTAGCCAAGAATATGGAATATTGGATAGAGAGGGAGATGATACAGGAAGGGGCATAATCTGATCTGAATGTTCGTTCTAAATTGGCAGGAAGAGTCTAGGGAAATGCCACATACACAGGGCTTTGTACATTTACACAAATACATATTTTTCTCAACTTGAAAAGTATGTAATTATTAAAAATTTATATTGATAGCAAGCAGTTTACCTGTAATTGTCTTAAGTTTAAACTTATCTTTTTGATTTATATTTTGTTTTTAATCCTTGTTTTAATTTAAGGAAAAATAGTAACTCTCATAAAATTATCAAACAATTTAAAACCTGAAGAATGCTATATAAATTTAAGGCATAAATCTTTGTGCTTGCCGAGGGAGCCATCTTAGAAACCCAAAATGTAGGCATAATGGAGGAAAAGACTGTTATTTTTAGGTGTAAAATACATCTTAACAGTCACATTATTCTATATTTGAGACCTGGATTTTAAAAAGGCAATATCAGAATTCTCAAAACAGCATAGAGTTCTGTTGGCTACTTCATTGGTCAAAATACTAATACAGTAAATGAATGTTAACAGGATTTTTGTAGGCAGTGCCTATGGCTCAGTGAGTAGGGCACCGGCCCCATATGCCAAGGGTGGCGGGTTCAAACCCGGCCCCCTCCAAACTGCAAAAATAGTAGCTGGGCGTTGTGGTAGATGCCTGTAGTCCCAGCTAGTTGGGAGGCTGAGGCAAGAGAATCGTTTAAGCCCAGGAGTTGGAGGTAACTGTGAGCTATGATATCACAGCACTCTACTGAGGGCAATGAAGTGAGACTCTGTCTCAAAAAAAAAAAAAAAAAGACAGGATTTTTGCAACAATATGGATAAATCTGGAGGATATTACTTTTAAGTGAGATGAACTACTCACCACTAAACAAATACTGCTCAGTCTCACATGTGGAATCTAAAATAGTTAAACTCAAGGAAACAGAGAGTAGAATGGTGGTTACCAGTTAAGGGTTGGGATGGTCAGGGAGATGCTGGTCAAAGGATATAAAATTTCAAATAGAAGGAATATGTTCAAGAGATCTATTGCACAACCTAGTGACTATAGTTAATAACAATGTACCGTATTCTTTTAAATTGCCAAGATAGCAGATTTTGTGCCTTCTCACCACAAAAAAATGATAGATATGAGGTACTACGTATGTTAATTATCTTACTGACAATGCATACATATTTTAAAACATGCACATAATAAAGGTATGCAATTTCTATTTGTCATTAAAAATTAATTACTTAGTTTTTTAAAGAGTAACAAGAGTTACCATAATTGTTAAGAATTGTAAACTCTCCCTGTTATTTAACTTGAATGAGGAGTCTAATAAAAGCATAAATTCAAAATGTCTCTGAAGGAGCCACTCTAGTTCGAATTATATTTAGTCTATCAGGTGTCCTCAAACTACGGCCCGCAGGCCACATGCAGCCCGCCAAGGACATTTATCCTGCCTGCCGGGTGTTTTTGCCACTGCTGCCTGTCCTGCTTAGCAGCCGACTCATCCCAGGGCCAGCAGTCCGGCCCTCCAACAGTCTGAGGGACAGTGAACTGGCCCCCTGTTTAAAAAGTTTGAGGACCCCTGGAACAAAAGCCTGACACTTTATACATATAGACACAGAAGTTAAGACTATAAAAAGTCTCCAGGCTCGGCGCCTGTGGCTCAATCGGCTAAGGCGCCAGCCACATACACCTGAGGTGGCAGGTTCGAATCCCCAGCCCGGGCCCGCCAAACAACAATAACGGCTGCAACCAAAAAATGGCCAGGTGTTGTGGCGGGCACCTGTGGTCCCAGCTACTTGGGAGGCTGAGGCAGGAGACTTGCTTGAGCCCAGGAGTTGGAGGTTGCTATAAGCTGTGATGCCATGGCACTCTACCCAGGGGGATAGCTTGAGGCTCTGTCTCAAAAAATAAATAAATAAATAAATAAAAAGTCTCCATATCAGAAGGCTTAGTTCCCATAGGGAGTGAGGGGATTTCTGGTGTCAAAAATCAGTCACCATGCTTAACCCAGAGCAGACACAGGAGTTCCTTCTGCTAAAAGACCTACTTACCCATGTCTCTGTGGCCTAATGTGTATGAAAGGAAACAAAGGCGTTATCATCAAGTGCTTCCCTCTTCCCATCATATTTAAGAGTAGAAAACAGCCAACAAATCAAATGTAAAAATTGCACCAAACTCCAGAGTTACCATAATCTCAAGAAAGTTGCTGGCCAGAAACAGAAATATAAAACCAGTTTTGAGCTGTAGAATCTCAGATGACCTAGATTAAACAAGATTAACTTCTTGAGAGCTCAGCGAAAGCAGTCAGCATTCGGTCACTGTCATGGAACAGTCTGGACCAGCAGTTCTCAACCTGTGGGTTGTAACCCAGAGGAACTGTATTCAAGGGCCACGGCATTAGGAAAGTTGAGAACCACTGGTCTACACTCAAGAATATCCAACCTTTTGGCTTTTCTTCACATCGGAAAAAGTTGTTTTGAGCCACACAGTAAGACACACAAACACTCACAAAAGCTAATGAGCAAAAGAAAAGTTTCATGCATACTTTTCATGATATCTGATACCACAGATAAGCAAAATAGTCCTAAAATAATCTGCATGCAGCCTACAGGCTGCAGGTTGGACACCTGGCTAGATGGACAGCTCATCACCCTGTCCTGTGAGTAGGAAGGGTCCTGGGAAAGGCTGTCATCAAAGCCTGAAGTACAGGCCACCAGAGTACTGGAGAAAGAAAATTGTTTGGTCAGTCAGTAAAACACAGAAGGGAAGGATTCACTTAGTAGGCAGGGTCAGGGTTTTAATTGTTAGGGAGGGATGGCTATGTTAGTTACTAATATAATTAGGATTCCAAAGTTGCATACTTAATATAGGATGGAATAATACTAGAATGTAGATATGTACACAGGTTCAATAAGCCTAATTGTTCATTGGTTGAGCAAAGCATGTTCAGTTAACTCTCCTGAGACCTGTGCCTGGTTTCTCAGATCACGTGGTCATGGATTCCTTTCAGCTGACCAGAACCAGTTGTGATGAAACCTTACAACCAGTGTTGACATTTCCTACACAAGAGCCTCTATAAGTAGAAAATTCTTTCACACTGATTTCTGAGGAAATTTTTATTTACACTAATTATGGAAATTACCAGACTTAGATTGGTCAGGGACACCAGGAAGGAGCATCTTTGAAGTCAATAGCGGCCTAGATTATGTGTGTTATCCATTGCGTGTTATCCTACTGTCTTGAGGAAATTCTGGCAAAAGTGATCCTCTAACGAGCACTTGTTCGTGACTCCTGTACAGCTGTGTGGCATGTTCGCTGTGCCTGCCCTCACGCTGCTTCCTGCACAGGGCCTCTCGGTCCGCTCCAGATGACTACTCTCTCAGCCTTTCCCTTTGTGCTTACAGGGAAGTAAGGAAAAACACAAGGACATTTCCACACGGGTCTGGTGATTAGAAATTACCAGCTACTAAAAAAGAAATATCTGTGGGCATGGTTGTTATTAGCATGGGCAGTGATGAGTTAGGTGATCATAAATGTTCAAGTGTGACTGGGGCTGTTCTGTGTTTGCCCCATTCACACCTGAAACACCTATGGTGCTTTTACAGTTTGATGCATAAAAAAAGTCTCAGGAGTAGATTTTCTAGATTGTAATAGAGCAGTGTTTTCCAAAATTTTTTATCCCATGGCACACTTGAATCTATAGTTAAACTTCTGTGGCACACTTAAATTATACTGATCAAAAAAAAAGAGTAGCCGAGCAGGATGGCTCATGCCTATAATCCCAGCACTGGGGAGACTGAGGCGCGTGGATTGCCTGAGCTCACAGCTTCAAGACCAGCCTGAGCCAGAACAAGACCTCATTTCTAAAAAAATAGCTGGGCATTGTGGCAGGTGCTTGTAGTCCTAGCTGCTGAGGCAAGAGAATCACTTGAGCCCAAGAATTTGAGGTTGCTGTGAGCAATGATACCATGGCACTCTATCCAGGGCAACATCGTGAGACTATATCTCAAAAAAAAAAGAGAATTAAAAAAAATAGATATATATATATGTGTGTGTGTGTGTGTGTGTATATATACACACTTAGTATGCATTGAACTTTTGAAAATAATAATCTTTAAAACTTTTTGTGGTACACCTAATAGCCTCTCACAGCACTGGTTGAAAATCACTGTAGAGGATGTAAAATGTAGCAATGGACTAGAAACAGGCCATGTAAAGAAAGTCTTGGTTGGGTATCACTTAAGTTGCAGATATTTTGAAGAACGGGAGATGGAAATCACCATCACACAAGGCAGAATTGCTGTGGCTGCCCCACTGAGGTCTCAGTTCTGACTCAGACTTTTTTCTCTACAGCAGAACCAAAGCCAGAGTTCCACCTTGGTCCTAGCTGCCGTCCAGATTTGTCCAGTCAGAAATTCCCCAGGAAGCAGGTGCCATGTAATCATCCCCCCTGGATCTTTGCATCCTTGTGTGCAGAAAGTCATGCCCAGCCAGAAGAATCATGCCCAGGGGACCAGGAGAAACAGCAAGGAGCCTCTGATCGAAGTTGCTGGAGTGATAAAGCCGAAAGCCAAGAGAGAGAAGGTGCCAAGCCCTTGTTTGGAAGGACAAAGAAAAGGACTCTGGGAGCTTTCTCCAGGCCCCCCCCACAGCAGCCAGTCGGCTCTCAGAATGGCATCAGACGAGTGGAGCTAGAGGCCAGCCCAGCCCAGACGGGAAACCCTGAGGAAACAGACCAACTGTTGAAGAGGATAGAAGTCTTGGGATTTGGAACAGTCAACTGTGGAGAGTGTGGACTGAGCTTTAGCAAGATGACCAACCTGCTCAGTCACCAGAGGATACACTCAGGGGAAAAGCCTTATGTGTGTGGGGTGTGTGCAAAGGGCTTCAGTCTCAAGAAAAGCCTCGCCAGGCACCAGAAGGCACATTCAGGGGAGAAACCGATTGTGTGCAGGGAGTGTGGGCGAGGTTTTAACCGGAAATCAACACTCATCATACATGAGAGAACACACTCAGGTGAGAAGCCTTACATGTGCAGTGAGTGCGGGCGAGGCTTCAGTCAGAAGTCAAACCTTATCATACACCAGCGGACACACTCGGGGGAGAAGCCTTACGTGTGCCGGGAGTGTGGCAAAGGCTTTAGCCAGAAGTCAGCTGTCGTTAGACACCAGAGGACACACTTGGAGGAAAAGACCATCGTGTGCAGTGATTGTGGCCTGGGGTTCAGCGACAGGTCCAATCTCATCTGCCACCAGAGGACACACTCAGGGGAGAAGCCCTATGCCTGCAAGGAGTGTGGGCGATGCTTTCGGCAGAGGACAACCCTCGTCAACCACCAGAGGACACACTCCAAGGAGAAGCCCTACGTGTGCGGAGTGTGCGGGCACCGCTTTAGCCAGAATTCCACCCTCATCTCTCACAGGCGGACACACACTGGGGAGAAGCCGTATGTGTGTGGGGTGTGTGGGCGAGGTTTTAGTCTGAAGTCACACCTCAACAGACACCAGAACATCCACTCAGGGAAAAAGCCCATTGTGTGCAAGGATTGTGGGCGGGGCTTCAGCCAGCAGTCCAATTTTATCAGACACCAGAGGACACACTCAGGGGAGAAGCCCCTGGTGTGCGAAGAATGCGGGCGAGGCTTCAGCCAGAAGTCAAACCTCATGGCACACCAGAGGACACACTCAGGGGAGAAGCCATACGTGTGCCGGGAGTGTGGGCGAGGCTTCAGCCACCAGGCAGGCCTCATCAGGCACAAGAGGAGACACTTGCGAGAGAAGCCCTATGTGTGCAGGCAGTGTGGCCTAGGCTTCAGCAATAAGTCAGCTTTAATCACACATAAGCGGGTACATTCAGAAGAGAAGCCTTGTGTATGGGGGGAGTGTGGCCAAAGCTTTGTCCAAAAGTCACACCTCACCTTACATGAGATGACACACAATGGGGAGAAGTCGTGCATGTGTATGATATGTGGGCAAGGTGTTCACCAAAAGTCTCATCCCAACAAGCACCAGAAGATAAGGTCTGGCCACCACAGACAGGCACTCCAGCCCAACCCTGACACCTATTTGGGACAATCTTCTGACCCTTTATACTCTCTTTAAAAGTGACTATGGCCAGATGCAGTGGCTCACAGCTATAATCCTAGCTCTCTGGAAGGCTGAGGCGGGTGGATTGCCTGAGGAGTTCGAGACCAGCCTGGGCCAAAGAGAGACTCCGTCTCTTAAAAAAAAAAAAAAAATAGCCAGGCGTGGTAGCAGGTGCCTGTAATCTCAGCTACTTGAGAGGCTGAGGCAAGAGAATCACTTGAGCCCAAGAGTTTGAGGTTGCTGTGAGCTATGACGCCATAGCACTCTATCAGGGGCAAGAAAGTGAGACTCTGTCTCAAAAAAAAAAGAAAGTGAATATGATGGCAAGGACCAACAGTCAAAATTTTTATGCTTTCATGAATTGGAGTAGAAAATGCATTCCATAAGTGGTCAGAGGACATTTGACTTAGTTTACTTTCTTCATGCTAAGTCTTCATGTTTCATGGCTTTTGTTCTAAAATAAACTTAGTTTCTTTACAAACCTGTAACTTTGGCTGTATACCTCGTTCCTTCCCCTGTAAAGATAGGGAGTGAGGAGTGATACAGATACCTTGAACTCTTAACTCCACTGCTCCATCACAACTCAATTCCTTAGAAAATATAAGAACCAAATCATTTGTATATTTATTGGAAAGTCTGGTCCTTTGACACGAGAATCTAGTAACTGTATACAGAGATTTCAGGAGGAGAGGGAATCTTCCAGAAAATGTAGCTTACTTTTGTCCAGTTTCATCTGCAGGTACCTTCTTCCCTTGGCACTGGGACAGCTCTTCCCCACTTCTCTCCTTGCAGCTGTCAACAGCTGTATTGTTGCCTTTGTAGAATCATCCCCTGACTTACTGTGTTGCTTTTCTCAGGCTTTAGTTCCTTATCCTCCCACCTTGGGGCCCTCTTATCAGTATATCATCCTCAGCACCCAATCTTGGCTCAGCTATGACCAAACAGAGTCTTGGATCTCAGTTATGCCCATATCAGACCACCAAGGACATGGATAATACCCAACCACCCCAGCTACACCAGTAACTACAGTCACACACTGCATAACAGTGTTCAGGTCAACCACAGACCACATATACCACAATGATCCTATAAAATTATAATAGGCTGAAAAATTCCTATCACCTAGTGACACTGTAGACCTTCCAGTGGGACAAGATGCAGGAGTGGCAGACAGTGATATTGATTATCCTGACCCTGTGTAGGCCTCGGTTAAATATGTTTGTGTCTTAGCTTTTTACAAAAATTCCAATAAGTTTTTTAAAAATTAAAATTAGAAACGGGTTTATAAAATAAGGATATGAGGGAATTGGTTCATGGATCCATGAGACCCGAAGAATGACAGTGTCTTCATACCCCAGAGGCTGCGCCAGGCAACTCTGGGATCATCATCATGCCACAAAATGAATATATTGAAATACACTGTAAACGCTATGGATATCGCTTGGATTACCCTGAGAAAAAGAGAAAAAAAGAAAGTCAGGAGGCTCATGAACAAAGAAGGCAAAGAAGATGATTGATCTGAAGGCTAAGCTCTACCATAAACAACGCCATGCTGCGAAAATACAGATGAAAAAGACAATCAAGATGCATGAAAAGAGAAACACCAAACAAAAGGATGATGAAAAGACTAACAGGGGGCAGCACCTGCCTATCTGTTTGACAGAGAGGGACAGTCTGAGCCAAAGGGCTCTCCAATATGGTTAAACAAAAACGAAAAGAGAAAGTGGGAAAATGGGAAGTTCCTCTGCCCAAAGTTTGTGCCCAGGGAGAAACAGAAGTATTAAGAGTTATTCAGGCTCGGCGCCTGTGGCTCAAGCGGCTAAGGCGCCACCCACATACACCTAAGGTGGCGGGTTCAAATCTGCAGCCCGGGCCCACCAAACCACAATGACGGTTGCAACCAAAAAATGGCCAGGCGTTGTGGCAGGCGCCTGTGGTCCCAGCTACTTGGGAGGCTGAGGCAGGAGACTCGCTTGAGCCCAGGAGTTGGGAGGTTGCTGTGAGCTGTGATGCCATGGCACTCTACCCAGGGGGATAGCTTGAGACTCTGTCTCAAAAAAAAAAAAAAAGAGTTATTCAAACATGAAAGAGAAAAAGAAGTCATGGAAGAGGATGGTTACGAAAGTCTGCTTTGTTGGAGATGGCTTTACAAGAAAACCACCTAAATATGAAAGATTCATCAGGCCAATGGGCTTGCGTTTCAAGAAGGCCCACGTAACAGGTCCTGAACTGAAAGCCACCTTTGCCTGCCACCTCTTGGTGTAAAGAAGAATCCCTCATCCCCATTATATACAACTTTGGGTGTTATTACCAAAGGGACTGTCATTGAGGTCAATGTGAGCGAGCTGGGCCTTGTGACACAAGGAGGCAAGGTTATTTGGGGTAAGTAAATTTTTTAATATGGGTCTGTTGCTTAAAGTATGTGCCAAGTTATTTTAATGCAGACAAGCTAAATAAGTTAAAACTTGATGTAAATCAGATGTAGAATTTTAGGAAGAATACTTTAATAGAAAAAGTAGTTATGAATACAGTTTTTTAAATGTAGCTTATTAGTTTCAGTTACATCAATTTTATATTATACATTGTTAGATTTTGATGTTTTAATAAAAATCATTTATTATAATTGAAGATGCAAAAACATATTGGAAGAAAATATATTAGCCATGTGAAAGGAGGCATACATCTAACACATAATCATACTAGTTCAGTAGTAATTAAAATGGAAATGTGTCATGCACCAAATTTTAAATTTTTCTTCCACATTTACTTAGTTTTCTGCTTTTAGTGTCTAAATATCTCTAAACCAATGTTCTTTGAAAGAATACACTACAGCTTCTTAAACTCATTGACTGATACTTCATGGTAGTTGGCCTCCATTTTAAAATAAGTTAAATTGATATGCAACTCATTTCAAACCTTTTACATTTTCCAGGAAGAATTGTGTGGAAAAGTAGCAATGTTGGCTCGGCGCCTGTGGCTTAAGTGGCTAAGGCGCCAGCCACATACACCTGAGGTGGCGGGTTCGAATGCAGCCCAGGCCCACCAAACAACGATGGCTGCAACCAAAAAATAACCAGGCATTGTGGCGGGTGCCTGTGGTCCCAGCTACTTGGGAGGCAGAGGCAGGAGACTCGCTTGAGCCCAGGAGTTGGAGGTTGCTGTGAGCTGTGATGCTATGGCACTCTACCCAGGGGGAGAGCTTGAGGCTCTGTCTCAAAAAAAAAAAAGTAGCAATGTTCTGGACAATCCACAAAGGCCTATTAATATAGTGTAACAGCATGGAGCTGACTGTTACTTCTAAAAACACTGTATCAAAATTGTCTGTAGAACTCAAAGTTGGTCTTGAATAATTTTTTTTTTTTATTTGCAGTTTTGGCTAGGGCTGGGCTTGAACCTGTCACCCCTGGTATATGGGGCAAGTGCCCTACTCCTTGAGCCACAGGTGCCGCCCAAATAATTTAATTTTTTAAAAAATCTCATTTATCCTTTATGATTCATTTTAGAAGTAGTAATTAGAAATATCTCAGGCTAAGGTTATATTCTTTAAAAGTAATTTGTATTGGGCAGCACCTGTGGCTCAGTGAGTAGGGCACCAGCCCCATATACCAAGGGTGGTGGCTTCAAACTCAGCCCTGGCCAAACTGCAACAACAACAACAACAAAAAAAGCCAGGCGTTGTGGCAGGCACCTGTAGTCCCCCAGCTACTCGGGAGGCTGAGGCAAGAGAATCACCTAAGCCCAAGAGCTAGAGGTTGCTGTGAGCTGTGATGCTACAGCACTCTACCAAGGGTAACAAAGTGAGACTGTCTCTTAAAAAAAAAAAAGTAATTTTTATTAGCTAACATCCTTCCTTTTTTTGTTTTGTTTTCCTCAGGGAAATATGCCCAGGTTACCAACAATCCTGAAAATGATGGATGCATAAATGCAGTCTTACTGGTTTGATAACCATGTCACACAAGTAACTTACACAACAATTGAGAAAACCAGCTTTACTGTGATGTTTCGGAATGCTACCAAACAGCCTTACATGTCTGCAGTCATTAAGAGAACTATTTATT
>CAUYQV010077005.1:0-73020 GCA_963574575.1 Galagoides demidoff
TGTTTGAATGCTTCATAAAGTCCCATAATTCTGCCAGTGAGTGTTCTGCTTTCTCTCTCTTCTTTTCTGCCTCTTTAACTATCTGAGTTATCTCAAGAGCTTTGTCCTCTACCTCTGAGATTCTTTCTTCTGCATGGTCTAGTCTGTTGTTGATACTTTCTGTTGCATCTTTAAGTTCCTTAATTGACTGCTTCAGTTCTTTCAGCTCTGCTATATCCTTTCTATATTCTTCATATTGTTCATCTCTTATTTGATTCTGTTTTTGGATTTACTTTTGGTAATTTTCCACTTTATCAGCAGTTTTTTTCATTGTTTCCATCATTTCCTTCTTTGTTTTCATCATCCATATTCTAAATCCCCTTTCTGTCATTTCCAACATGTCTTTATAAGTGGAATCCTCTGCAGTAGCTACCTCATGGTCCCTTAGAGGGGTGGTTTTGGACTGGTTTTTCATGTTGCCAGGATTTTTCTCCTGGTTCTTCCTCATGAGTGATTTATCTGCTTCCTTGCCCTAATTTTCCTTTCACTTCTTCTTGCTCTTTAAGTTTCCATGCCTCTGGACTAGGGTTTCTATAAGTCCAGTTCTCAACTGCTTTTGTCATCCTCATGGAGTCCAGAAGTCCCTCACTGACTTCCTGTGTCTCCAAAGGGATGTTTCTCAGCAGATCCCACCAGCCAGAGATGCCTGAAGTCTCCTCTCCCTGGACTCACCATGCCCAGTTGCAAGGAAGCAGTTACTTGGCTGCCATCTTGTTCCTAATCTCAATACCATTAGCTCCTCCAAAAGCTCTTCTTCCTTCTGTGTTCTTTAAGTAAATGAGCTCTACCTCTCTATTTTTATGCCAGTATCATGCTATTTTGATCACTATATATTTATTGTATAGTCTGAAGTCTGGTAATGTGATTCCTCCTGATTTGTTTTTATTTCTGAAGTAATGTCTTGGCTATTTGAGTTTTTTTCTGATTGCATATAAAATGAAATACTATTTTTTCCAGATCTTTAAAGTATGACAGTGGAGTTTTAATAGGGATTACATTAAATTTGTATATTGTTTTGGGTAATATGGACATTTTAACAATGTTGATTCTTCCTAGCCATGAGCATGGTATGTTTTTTCATTTGTTAACATCTTTAGCTATTTCTTTTCTCAGAGTTTCATAGTTCTCCTTATAGAGATCTTTCACATCCTTTGTTAGATAAATTCCCAGATATTTCATCTTCTTTGGCACTACCATAAAAGGAATAGAGTCCTTGATTATATTTTCAGCTTGACTATTGTTGGTATATATAAAAGTTACTGATTTGTAAGTACTGATTTTGTATCCTGACATGCTGCTGTATTCCTTGATCAATTCTAAGAGTTTTGTAGTTGAGTTTCTGGGATTTTCCAGGTATAAGATTATATCATCTGTGAAGTTTGAGAGTTTAATCATCTCTGACCCCATTCAGATACCTTTGATTGCCTTCTTTTGCTTGAGTCCAATGGGTAAAACTTCCATTACTATGTTGAACAGCAGTGGAGACAATGGGCATCCTTGTCTAGTTCCAGATCTGAGTGGAAATGTTTCCAGTTTAACAATTTGATATCTTCTTGCACTATAATATTTGCAGATTTTAACACCCCCTTTGGCAGTTTTAGATAGATCCTCCAAGAAAAAAACTGAACAAAGAGATATTGGACTTAAATTTCACCCCATAACAAATGGACTTAACAGACATCTATAGAACATTTCATCTTAATAAAACTGAATACAAATTATTCTCATTAGCCCATGGAACATCATCCAAAATTGATCTCATCTTAGATCAGAAATCTAACTTCAGCAAATTTAAAAGAAGAGAAATTATTCCTTATATTTTTCTTGGACCATCATGGAATAATAGTTGAACTCAACAGCACCAGTAATCTTCATACTCCAATAAAGTCATGGAAACTAAATAACCTTATGTTGAATGATAGCTGAGTCAAAGATGAGATTAAGAAAGAAATCAACAAATCTCTGGAACGAAATGATAACAAAGACACGAATTATCCCTCACTTTAATCAAAACTTACCTGAAGTCCCAGTCCTATCCATGAAAGATTAACTGCTGTGAAAATTATCTTTCTGCCAAAAACATTTATACAATTGGACAAAGTATATAAAGCCACCAATTTCACACACTGGACAATAGGCAGTAAAAACTTGATTACTGAGTTTGCAAAATAATTATGTGAATCTTAAAATTTCCTAGTTCATACTCAGAGGGCAGTTTGAGATCACAGTGCACAAGAAGGAATCAAACTAAGCCTCCCAATCTGTGTGAGTTGAAATGACAAAGATGAGAGTTCAGTGAGATATTTGGCTAAATTTTGCATGTAGAATGTCCCAAAGTAGGGAGGAGGGAGTTTTACACACAGACACACACACACACACATGCACATGAGTTTTAGAGAATAAAATTTCACGAAGCCAGAGGAATAGTAATACAAAAAAAAAAAAATACCTAGCAAACAATACTTTGAAACTTTTCTGGAGTTCACTTAGGGCTGCAAAGAATTTGTGTTACCATCAGCCGGGGTTGGTAACCTTTGCTGTACATGCAGCATTAGGTGAAGTTATCAGAAGAGTTATGTCTTTGGGATGGCTTTAGAAAACTTCAGGGAACAATGGAAGAGCATACCTTAAAAAGATCAAACTTATTTTAGTTAACTATATGCCAGAAAGTACTTCAAAAGTACTGAAAGAAGTCACCATTCAAAAACACACATTTCAGGAAGTCTTGGATCTAATAAACAATCAGCAACCATGTTAAAGAGCAAGACAATATGACATAGCCAAGAAAAATGTAATTAACTGAACAAAACCACCAGGTAAAATAAATCAAATTTCTAGTATAAACTTGATAAATACTCAAGGACATTAAGAAAAAAATGTTGAGATCAGAACGGGATAATGGAAAGATGAAACCTTTAGAAATTCTACAAAAACACAATTCTAGAGAGATAAAATTTGTCACACAATTTATTGAGATTAGACACCACAGAATAAAAATGTCAGTGGACTTGATACAAATAGAAACTATTTGAAGAAGGAAGGGAAACTGTGGCTACCTGGGGGATAATATGAAGCTGTCCAATAAAAGTGAAATTCATTCATAGGAGGGAAGGTGAGATAATGGAAGGAAGCATAACTTATAACTATATATCACTATTATTTACCCAAAATAATTAAAAATAAAATTAAAAAGAATAATAAACATATATTTCAAATTTTTAAAAATTATCACATCCAAAAAGAGCAACTAAGGTGAAAAAATATAGCAAAACAACACCATAGAACAATAATCAAATTACTAAAAACTAATGATTTAAAAAAAGAAAAAACTGAAAATGCTAGAAGAAAGTGTAGGAAAAACACTTGAAAAAATTGGCCTGGGAGGGTGGTGCCTGTGGCTCAAAGGAGTAGGACACCAGCCCCATATACCAGAGGTGGTGGGTTCAAACCTGGCTTGGGCCAAAAACTGCAAAAAAAAAAAAAAAAAAAAAAAGGCCTGGGAGAATATTTTTATGAGGAAGATCCCCTCCCTAGGCAATTGAAGTAACATCAAAAATACATTGCTGGGATCTGATCAAACTAAAAAGTTTTTGCACAGCCAAGAGCACAGTAAATAAAGGAAACAGACAACCTTCAGAAGATTTTTGCAGGTTATGCCTCCAACAAAGGTCTGTAAATCCACAAGGAAACTCACTCAAACTAATCAATAAGAAAAGATCGAATAACCCCATTTCTATGTGGGCCAGAGTCTTGAACAGAAATGTCTCTGAAGAAGACAGATTCACGGCCTACAAACACATAAAAAAATGCTAATCATCTTTAATCATCAGAGAAATGCAAATCAAAACCACTTTGAGATATCATCTAACTCTACTAAGATTAGCCCACATAACAAAATCCCCAAACTACAGATATTGGTGTGGATGTGGAGAGAAGAGAATGCTTCTACACTGCTGGTGGGAGTGCAAGCTAATATGATCTTCTTGGTAAGAAGTTTGGAAAATACTCAAGGAACTAGAAGTAGACCTACAATTCGATCCTGCAATTCCTCTACTAGGTGTATACCCAGATGATCAAAAATCATTTTACAACAAAGAAATTTGCACCAGAATGTTTATTGCAGCCCAATTCATAATAGCCAAGACATGGAAACAGCCCAAGTACCCATCAACCCACGAATGGAATAACACATTGTGGTATATGTACACCATGGAATACTATACAGCCATAAAAAGATGGAGACTCTACATCTTTTATGTTTACCTGGATGGAGCTGGAACATATTCTTCTTAGTAAAGTATCTCAAGAATGGAAAAAAAAATTATCCAATGTACTTAATACTGTTATGAAATTAATATATAATCACCTACACAGTCATACGAATGGTAAAACACAGCTATAGTCCAGAAAATAGAAGGGAAGGGTAAAGAGAGGGGAGGGAAGGGGGTAGGTGACAGGAGGGAGGTATTTGGGGGACCTCATCTAATGGGCATGATGCGAAGGTACATTTCAAAACTATTATGAAGAGTATAATTGTGACAAATGTGTTAATCAGTTCAATGTAAACATTTAGCATTATATATCAAATCAGTACACTGAACCCCATAAATGCATCAATGTACACAGTTATGATTTAATAAAAACAATAAAATAAAATAAAACCATAAAAATATGAAATTGAAAATTCTTCTTGTTATTAATTTCTAACTTAATTGCATTGTGATCACAGAATGGGTTTTTTTGTGACTCCTACTTTTTGAAATTTTGGTGACTTGATTATAAACAGTTGAGTCTGTAAGAGTTCCATGTGTGCTTTATGAAGACACGTACTCTAATTTTGGTGTCCAGTCATTGGTTGTTATTTAATTATGTTGTCGAAATGTTCTATAGTTAGCAAAACTTTCTCCACTTGATCTATAAATAATTGGAAGCTGTATAGTGAAATCTTTCATTATGATGGTGAAATAATCTAATTCTTTCATTACTTCTGTGAACATTTTTTGCTGTTATACATTTTTAAAATAGCTCTTGAGACAGAATTCCTATAACTATATAATCCACCCATTAAAGTGTGCAATTAAACAGTTTTAATACATTCAAAGAAGTGTGCAATCATTACCACAGTCAATTTTAAAATATTTTCCTCATTTCAGAAAAGCTCCATACCTTTTAGCTATCATTGCCTATTCCCTCCTATACACCACCAGTCCTAAGCAAACACCAACCTCCTTTCTGCTTCTACAGCTTTCTCTGTTTGGGAGTGGAATCATATAATATGAAAACTTTTGTGACTGGCTTTTTTTCAGTAAGCATGACATTTTCTATGTTTATCCAAGTTTTAGTGTGCATCAGTGCTTTATTCATTTTTGAGGATAAGTAATAATATTCTATTGTATGGATATGCCACATGTTATTTATCCATTTGTTCATTGACAGACATTTAGGTTATTTCTACATTTTAACTATTATGAATAATGTTAGCATAAACATTCATGTACAATTTTTGTCTGGATGTATGTTTTCATTTCTGTTGTATACACAGTAGTGGAATTTCTAGGTCAAAACTAATAACTACAAGTATTTCTTGAAAAATAGATAATATAAAAAGACATAAATGGAAACAACAAAAAGTAAAAAAGTGGGGAGGGGAGGGCTGCACTTGCTCATTGCTCAGTGGGTAGGGTGCCGGACACATACACAGAGGCTAAAGGGCTTGAACCTGGTGTGAGCCACCTAAAACAACAATGACAACTGCAACAAAAAAATAGCTAGGCATCATGGGGGTAGTCCAAGGTACTTGAGAGGCTGAGGCAAGAGAATAGCTTGAGCCCAGGAGTTTGAGATTGCTGTGAGCTGTGATGCCATGGCACTCCACTGAGGGTGACATAGTGAGACTCTGTCTCAAAAAAAGAAAAAGAAAATTGGGGAGAGGAATGGAGTTAAGGTATAGAGTTTCTTTTAGTTTCTATTTTTTTTTTAAATGTAAGCAGAGTTAAATTGTCATCTATGTGAAATAATTGGTAACAAAATGTTGTTTGCAAGCCTCATTGTAACTGCAAGATGATAGGTAAGTCCTTACCTATTAATAATAAAAATGAATGTAAATGAATGAGGCTATCCAATCACAAGATACAGAGTGGCTAAATAAAATAGAAAAGACCCAACTATATGTTGTCTATAAGAAACCCAGGTCATCTATAAAGACCCACATACTGAAAATAAAGGGATAGAGAAAGATATTACATGCAAATGGAAACCAAAAAGAGTAGGGATAGCTATATTCCTATCAGGTAAAATAGATTTCAAGACAAAAACTGTAAAGGGATACAAAGAAGTTCATTTTAATTATAAAGTCAAATTAGCAAGAGAATATAACAATATAACAATTCTGAACATATATGTATACATATGCACACTGGAGCACCCAGATCTACAAAGCAACTGCTATCAGAGGTAAAGAGATAGACCAGAATACATAATCACTGGAGACCCCCAAGACCCTACTTTCAGCATCAGACAGATCATCCAGAGAGAAAAATCAAAGAAAAAACATCGCAAGTAACGTGCACTGTAGACCAAGGCACCTGATAGAGCTTTACAGAACATTACATCCGACAGCTGCAGAATATTTATTCTTCTCTTTGACTCACAGAACATTCTCAAGGATAGACTATATGTTAGTCTATAAAACAAGTCTTAAAAATTTGAACTGAAATCATATTAAATATTTTCTCTGAGCACAATGGAATAAAACTAGAGATCAATAATGAAGAACACTAGAAACTGTATGAATGCATGGAAATTAAACAATAGGCTCCTGAATGACCGCTGGGTCAATGGAGAATTTAAGAAGGAAATTTAGAAATTTCTCAAACAGATGAAAATGAGAATACAACCTACAAACATTTATGGGAAACAGAAAATGCAGCACCAAAAGAATAAAAAATACAATGGGGTATCTGCTCACCTCAGATGAAATGGCTTTTGGCTAAAAGATAGGCAGTTATGACTGCTGGAAAGGCTGTGAGGAAAGGGAATACTCGTATGCTGTTAGTGGGAATGCAAATTATTGTAATCACTATGGAGAACAGTAGGACGTTTCCTCAAAAAGTGAATAATAGAACTGCCATACGACCCAGTAATCCCACTACTAGGTGTATATCCAAAAGTAAGGAAATACAAGTAAGGAATGCAAAAAGACAGGTGCAATTCCATGTTTATCACAGCACCTTTCACGATAGTCAAGATTTGAAAGCAACCTATGTGTCCATCAGCAGATGAATGGTTACACAAAATGTGGTACACATGCACAACAGAATCTTATTCAGTCATGAAAAATGAAATTGGTCATTTGCAACAACATGGATAGAACTGGAGAACATTATGTTAAGTGAAATAAGCCACATGTGGAAAGACAAATACAGCACTGGTCTCATGTGAAGGAGCTAAATGTTAAAATAATTGATTTCATGAAGACAGAGAGCAGGATGATGGTTACTTACCAGCAGCTGGGAAGAGTAATGGGGAGGGAGGGAGAAAGTGGAGATGGTTAATGGGTATAAATATATAGTTAGATAGTGAGATAGAATATAAAACAATATTTGATAATGTAACAAAGTATCTGAAATGTAGAATTATAAGAGTGGGATTGGAATGTTCCTAACGCATAGAAATGGTAAGTGCTTGAGGAATTGGATCTCCCAATTACCCTGATTTGATTATTGGACATTGTATACCTGTGTCAATGTATTACCTGTATGCATTATTCTGTATATACGATATTGTACTCATATAGTTAAAATAGTTTTTAAAAGTCATGTTGATTTTATAAGTGGTACAATTTCTTCAAAAGTGTTAAAATAATGATAATTTTTTTTAGCAAATAGAATTCATTATACCTTTGATTGACCAGAATACTCATTGCTCAGCAATGATAGATGTTTGAGAATTTTCTTTGACTGGGTTGTATTGGTGAGGAGGAATTGGAATGTATTTATCAAGAAGTGGGCCAGGCCTAGCTTGTCTCTGAATCATCTTAAAGCCTCATGTAAACAGTGGTGGCAGGTGGCTCATTTGCTTGTGGATTTTTGGAATTAATTGACGATAATGAAGCAATTTGGTCTCCGCTAGTCAGAAGTTGTTAGCATCTATCCATCTCATTGTCAGGAAATCCCCTGGGCATATTTCCTAGCTTTGACTACACCTACCTTTTCATACAAATATGAATCAAACTTTGCATCCAGGTTCTTAAAAAATGTAATTTAAATATTTTAAAATTAAACATAATCAATTTCATATCATTTTCACATCTCACATTTATCTTTTCCGTTCTGCTACATTGAGAGTCGGGGCTGGTAGGAAAATGCAAAACTGTAAATCAAATGACTAATTTATTTGAAAAGGTTAACTCTTCACTTGACTTTATACCATTTTGAATAATTTTTTTTTTTTTTTCTGTATGACGTGTGTAAAGTTTGTGCTGATTGTTTCTGGCATATATAATCACAAGACTAAAATGGTTGCCAATGGGAAAGAGCCAGACCTCTCTGAGCCAGTCATGTTTTTGACAGAGATTATAAAGAACCACTCAGCTTACTGTGTTAGGAGTAATTGGAGTCAAGTCATGCTTACAGAAGATTCCCTCTTTGTTCTTCATGCTGCCTCTTAACCCAGTTTAGAAGGGACATTACTCTACTACAAATAAATGCCAAAAATTCTTTGCAAGTAAACAAAAGGCTGAATTGTGAATTCGTACATGTGCAAAAGAATTTAGCAGGGAACGTGCAGTTAAAGGGATATATAATCAAATAAGCATTTTAAGAAATAAGAGAGAGTTGGCATGTTTCAGTGACCAAAATGCATAACTTTGCTCAAAACAACTAAATATTATAATTAAAGGAAGAGGCTCTCAATTCCTTTCCCATTCTAACGCTTGTGTAAACATTTGCTATGTGTTCCATCCCTGGCCAGCAGGGTTTCTTCATGACTCTTGTTCAAAACTAAAATCCTAACCTGTGTATTGTGGTGCTTGCTAATAATTTGAGTAATAGTTTCATAATCAGATAGGTTTGAAAAATTGTGGGTTGAGAGAATTAAACAGTTAAAAAAATTTTTTTTTTTTTACTTTAAGATTTCTCAGGGCTTTCAATATATTTACGTGAGTCCCTCGGTGTGTGGGAGAGAGGGCAATATTTCCAAATCCATTTGCTCATGGAACCCTTCTAATGAGGAGGGTCTACTGAAGCTTGTGTCCTCAGAGGGCCACTTTGGACCTACTACTGTGGTTTACAAATACACATCAAAACATCTCACTTTTAAGACTTATTTTTTATGCTTTTTAGATAGGGACGAGATCCAATTATCTTTCCTAGGGAGCGATTCAAATATTACCACCCTTCCTCTCCACCTTTTCTCTCTTTTCTCTTTTTCCTCTGTTCATCTGTTCAGTATATTTATAGTGAACAGTGGTTTACTAAATTGTGTTTTGGAGAGCTTGACCATAAAGATAATGTCTCTCTAAGAAGTAGCATCTAAACTTAGAAGAGTTGGGCAAATTTGTTGAGTGCCTAGCATATGATCAAAAAAGACTGAAGTATCACTTTAGAATCAAGTCCCTCACAGGGGTCCTTCTCAAGATAAGAGGGTACTAAATATTTCTAAGTAGGAATTTCTGAGATTTTAAAATCTGCTCTAAAATATTGATTCTGTATTGATGCCTTTAAAGTATTATCTTGACTGGGAAATAATGGGCCCACCTTAAATAGCTGATAGTCTTGAATCATTAAAAATGAAAGTTCCTTGGAGGGGATTCCTGTCTTTGGTTCATGATACATCTAAGCCCAAAGCTGTCCCAGTTGTAAGAAGAACCCATATTAGAAAACACACATAGAGGATTTTGGTAAACACAGGTGTATTAGTTGCTAAGGCTTCCATAAGAAAGTACCATAGACTGGGTTGCTTAAACAACAGACGATCACTTTCTTCCAGTTCTTCAGGCCAGAAGTCTGAGATCAAGGTACGAGCAGCGTTGATTTCTTCTGAGGCTTCTCAGCTTAATAGGTGTGGTCTTCCTTCCTCATGTCTCCTTCACATGGTCTTTCCTCTGTGTGTGCCTGTCCTAATCTCTTCCAGGAAGAACAGCAGTCATGTTAGATTAGGGCCCACCCTAGTGACCTTGTTTAACTTTACCTACCTCTGTAAAGACCCTGCCTCCCAGCGCTGTCACATACTGAGGTAGTGGCAGCAAGAACATCAGCGTATAAGTTGATATATCAGTATAGGAGAGACACATTCAACCCAGAACAACGGGCAATGCTTGGCCATCAAGCAGTATTCTGAATGTATTCCATCAGGCCTAACATATTAGAAACATTTCAGAGACATGCAAATATTGCAAAGTTTTATGGCCCATGGATCTGTGTAATTATGTTTAAGCCTCACTTTGCTTTTTTGTGAATTTCTCTGGATTTTTACAAACCTGATGTTATATAAAAAACAAATGAACAGGCTTAGTGCCCGTAGCACAGTGGTTACATTGCCAGTCACATACACTGGGGGTGGCGGGTTTGAACCCAGCCTTGGCCAGCTAAACAACTGCAACAACAACAAAAAATAACGGGTCTTTGTGGTGGTACCTGTAGTCCCAGCTACTTGGGAGGCTGAGGCAAGAGAATCACTTAAGCCCAAGAGTTTGAGGTTGCTGTGAGCTGTGACAGCACGGCATTCTACCAAGGGTGACATAGTGGACTCTGTCTCAAAAAAAAAAAATAAACAAAACCAACCCCCTCCGCTCCAAAGCAAATGAAAAAACAAACAAAAAATCTGTTACCTGTAGTATAAGACATTCAACAACCAGTCAGGTCTAGAGGTTGTATATATGTATGTCTGTTAGTGTTTCTTAACTATTTCTAGGTCAGGACATGAACAGGGAATGGTAGTCTTAGTCCTTCTCACCGGGTCAGTGTACCAGGTGCTTGTGGTTCTCCAGGCTCTACTGAGACCTGAGGGAATCATTATATCAACATGCTCATAAGTTTTCCTTAGCAAAATCGTGGGCCAAGGAACACATACTTAACTCTTAAATGACTTGCCTGAAACTTAGGAACTGAAGAAAATCACACCCATGTCATACAGTAGTAGAATTTTGACCTAGAAGGGATATTAGGTATCACATTTTAGTCCTTCACAAACCATGTTATGTTTTGTTTTTGCCACATCAGTGAAATTCAGTGCTGGTATTGTTAACTATCTAATGGGTCTCTCCTAGTGACTTACTGTATGAAAACTTTTAGATAAAGCCACATCTTAATAAAAATCACTTTGACTTAGAAATCAAAGTATGTTAGGAACATCTCCTGAGCCCTAAAAAAATGCAGAACTTTCTCCATACTTGCTCTCCTCCATAATTCAGCAGTGGGAGATAAAGACGCAGTGAAGGACTTGGGTCTCTGAATAACTGAAAAGAAATGCTATGTGAGTAGGGAAAAAATTTTGTGTTAAGCCCTGGGGTACTGGTGCTCTTTGTTACAACAGTTACCTTACCCTAACTAATAGAGTCAACTTTGTAAGACTTTAGATATTTTAATTACCTGGAGGGTTTTATTTATTATTCTGGCATTTAATTGTAGAAATGTCTTATGATTTATTCTCAAATAGTTTTTGTTGAGATCAGTGCTTTTCGTAAAGCCAAGGGAATATTTTTATTTATTTATTTTTTATTTTTTGGTGATTTAAAACATGGATTTATTACAGTTCCGTAAGTTAGAAATTCAGGTTGGCTTACCTGCTTCTGCGGGTTTCACAAAGCTGAAATCAGTCTGACCTGGCGGGGCTCTTACTGAGAGGCTTTGGGAAGACCCTTCTTCCAAGTCTATACTGGCTGGTCGCAGAATCTAGAACCCAGTTCCTCACAGCTGTAGGCCCGAAGTTCCTGCTTCCTTGCTGGCTATCAGCTGGGAGGGGGGTGCCCTTACCTTCCAGAGGCCTCTCTCCTGTCTTTCGCAGTGCCCCTTCACCTTCCCTGCATTGAATCCATCTCAGGCTTAGACTTCTGAGTTCTCCTTCTCCTTATCACCCTTTTGCCTCCATCCAGAGAAAGTTCTCTACTTTGAAGGGCTCATGTGATTAGATTGGATTTACCCAGATAATCCAAGATCATTTCTCTATTTTAAAGTTTGTCACTTTAATTACATCTACAAAATCCTTTTTTCCATGTGACATAAAATATTTATAGGACTCAGGTGTTTAGGGTGGTGGGCAGCTTTTGGGGGGAGTCTTTCTTAAAACGATATCTTTAGTTGTGATCCCTAACTTAAAGGTAGCAGGGAAGTAAGTGTATTACTCAATCTCATCATTCCTTTGCATGTTATATTACATAGCCTGTCTAACGCTTTAATTTATTTATGTTTTTTCAGAAATGTAACACCTACACCCACATGGGAAAAAAGGCAAGTGTAATTTTATGGAAGATTGCCCATGTTCTGGTTAGAAATCCTAGGATTTTACTTTTGAATCACTCCTAAGCACTCCAGAAACCCCTAGTATGTGGAACTGCAAAATAGATAAGAATTATTCATCACCAAGTATTTAGCACAATTTGAGATCTCTAACACAAGCAAAAAGCCGAACATAAATGTATATACCTACATAGCTATGTGACACAAAGGATCGATCAACTTGAAAAAGTCCCTTCTATTTTTCTTTAGCAGTATTTTCAAATGGTTTAAAAACTTTGTTGACTTTATTTGGTTTGGAGTTCGACAGGCCTATTTTGGGGAGGAAGGTGAAAGGAGGTAGGTGTATTTGTTTCCAGGCACCATTTGCAGGTGAATGCCAGATATGCAGCTAGTCATCCTGGGCATGGCATGGCAAGAGTAACTAGGAACCAAAGTAAACAATCTGGGTTTTAAAGCAAATACAGGGATGGAATATTAAAGATAAAATGGAATCAATTCATTCAACAATGTTATTGAATGCCAGTGGGATAGCGGCCACCTCAGTAGGTCATGCTGTGACTCAAGGGTGTGGACCAACAAGTACCACAGCCCCTCCTCCTGTCATGGGGCTTACACACTGTGTGTGGAAATACAAAAAATAAAAATAAAAAAAGAGTGGACAACTCACGCGATGCTTGCTTGTCTCAGAACAGCCCCTGCTGCTTCATAGTTGAGCTGTTCCCTTGAGACTGCACTAATCATTCTTTCAATACCCATCGACAAGTTTCTCTCCTGTGGATACCCCTGCCTTTTTGCCATTCCTGGTTTTTTACCACTTCAGGATGATCGTACCCTGAGGACTAGTCCTTGTTCCTAGAACCACATTTCACTCTGCCATTCGGTTTCAGGAGTCCAGTGACTTGCTGAAGAGCTGCAAGCCGTTTTATCAGCCTGATTATCACAATTGGCTTATCCTGAAAAATACTAGATTCGCATTAAATAAACCTCAAGTGTCAATTATAAATACAACACAATTTAAAAGCTTCTGAATGCATTTTGGCAGAGGAATCTATGTAACACCTTATGAAGTTGAATAAATCCAAAGAAGTTAAAGTTTAATCAACCAAATAACAAAACCATACATTTTTTTGTACAAAGAAAAATTTAACATTTTTTTTTTTTTTTTTTTTGAGACAGAGCCTTAAGCTGTCGCCCTGGATAGAGTACTGTGGCATCACAGCTCACAGCAACCTCCAACTCCTGGGCTCAAGCGATTCTCCTGCCTCCACCTCCCAAGTAGCTGAGACTACAGGTGCCCACCACAACACTCAGTTATTTTTTGGTTGCAGTCGTTATTGTTGTTTGGCCTGCCTGGGCTGGATTTGAACCTGCCAGCTCAGGTGTATGTGGGTGGCACCTTAGCTGCTTGAGCCACAGGCACTGAGCCAGAAAAATTTAACATTAAAATAGTACCACACACCCTCGTAAATAGTCACCAAATAATGACTAAAAGGTCAAAGCAGGGCAAGAAGGAGTTACAGAGGTAGAGACAAAGATTGTAATAGTGGAATTATGTTTAGTAATAAGCAAGACAACTCTGGAAAGAGATATTAAATCTACTGAGAATTTCCAGTAGTTGTAACCATTAGGTCATAAGTTGCTTTTATAACAGTAACTTATAAAATTAGAAATGGAAATTTATGGAAAATTAACTCCACAAATTTCTAGTTGATTTCCATTAGAAGATTCTTATCTTGGTTTCAAATCCTTTGTGACATAATTACTATACTAGTATTTAGTATTTTCAGTCTTTAGTGAAATAATTGTTATTTATATTCTAAAGTGATCTTCCCAGATTTCCCTGAAAAGAACATAATTTTAGTATCATCAATTTATTATAAATATAACTTAGGAAAAGATAAAGCACAGAATAGTTTCAGCAGCTATTCAAATAGTAAAAATAATGTTTCCATTAGAGCTATATTCTGACTAAATTTCAACTCTATACTTCAGAGTTGGATTTTATCATTTGATAAAAACGCTTTAGTTGTATATTCAGCATTATTCAATGTATCACATTAAATGAAAAAGAAAATTAGTCACTTGCTCTTTCAACTAACCCATTAGATATTGTGTAAACTTTATGTTTTTTTTAATCAATTACTAATAAATGTTATAAATTGGATCAGTGTACTAAGACCTTCTAAATATAATACACAAGACTTAAGAATCAATAATGATAAATGTATAATCCATATAAGGGAAAGAGACTGAATTTATGGTTATGTTGAAACAGACTACATGATTCTGCTTCTTTTATTTCTTTTATTTTTGTTTTAAATTTTTAAAATCCAAGGTTACATGTTTGTTACATAATATATAGAAAATATAACTAGAAAAAAATAAAAATTATTCATATTCCTACTACCATCCAAACCAAACCACTGTTAATATTCTGAAATGTCCCTTTTTACATTTGTTAATAAGATTGTGATTATATGTATGTTTTGTAATTTAGGATCTTTCTATATTGATAAGTATTTTTCTGTGTCATTTTACAGAATGCATACATATGTCTTTACTGGGTAAAGTTTGTTTCTATTAAAACAGCTCTGCAACTATTATCTGTAGGTATAAAAGTTTCCAACTTTCATATCTCATTGGAGAAATCAAGGTCAAAGCATATAAATAATTTTGAGACTCTTGGTCAATATTGTCAAATATATTTTATAAGGAAATTGGATTAAGTTACATTCCCACAAGAATATATGAAGTTATTACTAGCATTTTAAGTTATCCAGTTTTTGCTGTTGCTAATTCTAGAAGTTAAAAATATCTTACTTCAGCTGGTGCCTGTGGCTCAGTGAGTAAGGTGCCAGCCCCATGTACTAAGGGTGGTGGGTTCAAACCTGGCCCTGGCCAAACTACAAACAAAAAAAAAAAGAAAAAAAAATCTCACTTCCATTTAGTATTGAGTAGATGTGGTGGTTGTTTTTCCAAAGGTTGTTAACAAAAAAATATGAAATTGCTCCCCCCCTTTTAAATGGCTGAATAGTACTCCGTGGTATCTCTATACCACATTTTATTAATCTGCTCATGTACGGATGGGTACTTTGGTTGTTTCCACATCTTTGCAATTGTGAATTGTAATATGCCCATATCTAATGATAGGTGATATTATCTGAAATGGCTTTAAAAATACGTAGAGTTGGTTGATCTATGTAATTTATTTCTATTCTTAAAATATAATGAATTTTTAATCTTTTATTTTTTTATTCTCAAAATCTAATCTAGGTTGCCACCATTGGGTTCACTCTCTGGCATGTTCCGGTCAGAAGGACAATCAAAGTTAAAACCTTTGGAATGGCAGAGTATGGAACCTAGGACATGTTAAATTTATGGCACAAAAAGGGCCCACAATTCTTTTGCATAAGAAAAGATAATAAACAGAAATTTTTTTCCTTTCCATAGCACTCTGCATTTCCATCCCACTAATCATTTTCAATAGCTTTTGTCTGTTCTTGTCAATTTTGTTTAGGATAACTATTTTCAGAAGCTACATACGCACATTATTTGGAATTTTTGATTAATCATGATCCAAAAGCACAACAAAATAAAACACCCTTCTTCCTGGGATAACATTTAATTTTCCTTCTTGATAGAGATGTTGTTTTCTGGCAGTGCTTAACCACCAACAGAAAATATATTTTGTAGTATTTGTATCAAGCCCCTCGGACATTATAGAAATGGGTTTTTTCATTTAATTGATTTAGATGTCAATTTAATTTAATGTCACATTTAAATTAGATCAATTAAATTTAATGTCAAATTTCTCTTAAGGTTAGAAGAAGCAATGGTCTACAAAGAGCCCATTTGTTACTTAAATCGAGCCCAGTACTGTACATAAAAGCTTCTGCAGGATGTGGCTAAATTTAGTGATTTATTTTGTAAGATCAGAAGTGTTAAAATTTTACTTGAAAATCATCCTGAAAGTTTGGACACATATTGTAATTTCTGATATTAACATGCTTCATATGTTATGTGCTTTTTAAAACTCTTTTGGGACCATTGTCAAATATACTAGAAAGCCTCCTATAAACTGATATCTGTTTATTATAAATATCCCGTGAAGATTTTAGTATCTGGGGTTTTTTATCAATCCAACTAAGGTCAGGTCAACATACTAGACTGTGGTTAGTTGATGAAAATATTCTTTGCTCTTCTGCTTTGGTCCAGACTGTTTGTAACTATAAGAAGAATGCAGAAACTAACCAGCCAAGATGCCACCTCCCTGTGCCAGTTGGTAAGCCATCTCTTCTCTGGCCCTATTTCCATTAGGGTCACTACTTCGTGGAGAACAGCAAACCCAGATGCCAGCATCCTGGAAAAGTTAATTCATTGGATACCTGGGAATGAAATGGAGCACGGAGAAGGTTTCCTCTCCATCTCCCCTTGACACTGCCAAATTGTTCCTTAGGCGAACTCTTTTGAAAACAATATAGGGTATTTCAGGTAGCATATGAAGCATTTTTTACTACATGATGTTTAAAACTCCGTCATTTTTGTAGGGTTTTTGCTTGTTTATTTTTGATGTGGGAGATGGAGATTGAGATTGCCTTTTATTTAGTATTGGCTTAAAAAAAAATAAATGACATGGAAGCCAGACTTGGAAAATTTGTCTTTGCTATTTACTAGCTATTATATCCTTGGAAAAGTACTTATTCTCTTGGAGCATTTATAATCCCCTTTGTAAAATGGAAAAAGTAACATTCACTTTATCTACTCCACATGATTTTTAACTCTATAGGCTGTAATATTTTCATTTTAAGGGTAACTCTGTTGACTCTATATGGAAATAGGTTTTGTACAGTCCAAATTAGAAAAAAAGTATTATTTCTTGAAAGCTTTTGTTCTGGTTCTAATATTTTAAAGCTCCCTCTTTTGAAGGGGATTACCACATAGTGTTTTTCTACTTTATTCTATGGATTTCTTTTTACAAAAGAAATATCTTTATTGTGGAAAGTAGGGAGTAATAAGTAATTCTTAAGAATAAAACTCTTATTAAGAATTGTTCATAGCTCTACTATTTACAAACAATAACTTGTAATTACAAGTAAGGTGGCATTTGGGGGAAGGGGAATATGAAACTGATTCCATGATGCTGGCATGTAAACATAGAGAGGGGTTTTAAGTTTCATTATATGACTTTTAAGATCTCTTCTTTGAAGACAGTATAAAAATATATACAAATTTTTATTCTGGGCATTACTGATCCTGTGTCTTTAGTCCTTTAATTCAGTATCATTACTCTGTCCTTGTTGGAATAAGCCTTGGCTGCCTGTGTTTTAGAAAAGAAAAATCCAATTAATCACTATAACTACGTCCAGCTCTCCAGCTGGTTCATTGCCAACTCTCTGCCACTTAACTGGGGCTGAATTAGACTAATAGTTTTGTGCAATGAACAGTGAGACTTTCAGCTCCTTATAATGATTCATGTGTTACAGCTGCAGCCACGCTCGTTAACAATATCTGACTTTTTGCTGAACCACAGAGCTTCCTTTCCCCACAGTTTATCCTTTGATAAAATTTCAACTTTTTAGTTTTCTGGATGAACATTTGAAAGTTAATAAAATTCATAGACTTCAAGAAATCATTATTCAGGGTAGACTGAATTGTGAGAAGATGAATTATTTTTAATTTTTGCTCAGATTCACATTTAGAAACATGTATACCTTCCCTGGGAAAATACTTTTGCATGGTTTTAAAGAAATTATTCATACCTAAAAATTATTTTATGTGGAATTAAAATATCTCAAATGTGTCCTATTCCAGAATTTTTGTTCTAAATAAGCCAAAGTTGATTTTTATGATTTTAGGAGTACTTATGAGTATTATTTCATCTTACATTTATCCACCTGGCTCTATGTTATGTGAGCACATTATGCAGGATTAGAGGGAGTCAGTTCAAATTAAGAAGTAAAAAAACTAAAATATACAGAGAGTGCCCCTCCAAATGAACAAATATCTTAAGAAAAAGGAAAAAACTATATTAAAATTATAATACTCAAGGCACATTTGACACCTGCAATTATGAGAAATACCAGATACAATATATGAGATCGTATATACTGAGTATTACAATTTCAGTACAGTTTTTTCCTTTCTTAAAATGTATGTACATTTTTGCCACCTTCGGTATATTTTTAATACCTTTCAAATATTTTATTTTAAAATAGTCAAACTTAAAAAAATAATCTTATATTATCAAGACATAATGCATCAATTAAAATTATGGAGTGTAAATATCACCAAACAATATTTTAGTATTTTTCTACATAAGTGTATATTAGAACAGACTCAAATTTGTAACAAAAAGAAATTTGATTAATTATAGAAGACAAATAATGGAAGCATTGTAGTAGCTTTAAAGAAATATAATGTGTTTGTATAAATATTTTCAAAAATCTCATTGGTATTTTTTTTTTAATAAATGAATTTAACTTAAAACAAATCAAAAGTGTATTTCCCTTGGCCCTACTCAATTTGGATGTGGGCCCACATATGATATTCTCTAATGATCCAAATACATCAATTTGACCTTCTTTTCAACATTGGCTATTGAGTGATGAAAGTTCAGCTTCCCTAGTCTGCACTTGAACTTCTTTATTCATTTGTTAAACATAAAATTAGCTTCTGGGGTGGATTTTGTGGATTGGTTCCCTTAAATATGTATTCCAACTTCTTTCTTTTGTGATTCCCAAAATGACAATGCCTAGAGGTTGAAAAATAAAATTAAACATTTTTCAGATGTCCATGTGGCTAAGGTTTCAGCTGTGATTTGGGTTCCTCCAACTTAGGACACTTAATGGAAGATTTGACTTTTAAATTAAGTTAATTGGGATAGAGACAGTACTTCTGGTATTCAGATGGTGGTGCAGCAGGCACAGGTCTGTCACCAAGTTCCCAATTTTCAGCAATGTTCTGAATTGGCAGGTAAAACATTCTTAAAACCAGAAGCAGTGAGGGCAATTTGTAGGGCTAGTAACTTCCTGGATACTCTGGCTAGAGCTTAATCTGCCTTGATCTCCACACAATCCAATGGTTTTTAAGCCACATCATAGCTGCTGATATGTACCTTTTTCTATAATAGGTTTTGAGGTCTGTAATGGAATTCTAATCAATAATATCTTTACCTCAATTATAAGCTATTCAAGAGCATTTTGATTATCCATTTCTGATAATGGAACTCATGTGTGTTTCCAAATGGTTTGATTTGTCATTTGGCCCACAGTTTAAGTGAACATTAATAGAAAATAAAATAGCTTTCTGAATAGATTTTTAAAGAGAGAAATACTGAGAATACAAGAGGAAATGTGTTTTTTTTTTTTTGAGTATTCTTTTTATTGGAAATAAAACCTTTATTCAGTGATGCAATCAAGGTAAATATACACAGGTACACATTCATATAATCACACATTATCTGTACTATTGGAAGAAGTTAGTGATACAAATAATTCAAAAGTAATGCATGTGAATAAGGTTTAACAGTGGATTTAATGATCCTGCCATCATTTCCTTTTTCTCTCTGGTATATAAAGTGTTATGATGTTCAAGTACAAATTCATATGTAAAACCTTCTCTTCCTCTGCCATGTTTGACTCTTTATTAAAAATACACACTCACATATACACAGTTCCTATTTGTCACTTCTGTACATTGCTACAGTTCTCCATTGCTACAAAACCAAACCTCCTCAACCCCTATTCATTGACTTAAAACAACAGTTGATTATTTTTCAGAATTCTGTGTGTTGCAATATTTCTGTTTCCTGTGATGTTAGTTGGGTCACTTGGGATAGCTGGAAGATCAAAAATGGCTTCACCTGCATGGTTAATGGTTGATGCTGGCTTTTATGTTGCTAGGAGGTAATGGTAGATATTGACATCCTTTTAAGGCCCTACCTTGGAGATTATACACTATCAACTACATTGCACATTACTGGTCAACCTATATCTCCTGGTCAGCCTAGATGCAAGAGGAAAGCAAATAAATACCATATTATGACAATGTCCCATTATAAAAGAGAGTTGAGGAATACTGTTCTAGCCATTTTTAAAAACATTCTTTTCCAGATGAACCGTTACTTTATTTCTGTCTCTCCTTAGATAAGAAATAATATTCCCAAGTCAAAGGTTCCTCATTCTTGTAATAATAGTACTAGACTTAGTACATTTTCCTTGAGCTGTAGTGTTACATGATAAAATGATGGTTTTGTTCAAAAGATTCATATTAAAATTTGAGCCAGATTTGATTATATCTTTATTTCAATTTAAAAATTTATCAGGCTTTTCTTCTGCAGTCTCCAAGAGCTTCAAGTTACTTTGTAGACTTCTAGTACTAAAAATCATCAGACCTCCAGTATCCATATATCACAGGAATTATTTTTAGAAATATGAATTAATGAGAGTCACCCCAGAACTACTGAATCAGAATTTGTAGATATGACACCCAGGTTAACCCTTGTTATCTGGATTTTAACAAGCCCTCTAGTAAATTCTGATACATAGTAAAGATAGAAAAATAATGGTATATGCATCCTGACAATTAAGTTTGAGAACTCCTCCTAGAAAAAGTGCTGCATACCTCATTGCTGAATATCACTGTGATCACCTTTGACGTACTTCCATTGGGAAGCTATGCAATTCTCCAGACTCTGTGAGCTTCAAGGCAATTTTGGAACTCTTTTTCTGGAATGACCATTGGAGCTGTCATTATACAGCACACAAAAACACCCACCAATAATAATGAATCCCAAGACACTGTCACATGTCAACACAAACACAGCTGTAAGACACTGATATACCAAGGTTATGAACCCTCGCTGAGTTGTTTGTACAGTGTTGCCAACATAAGCGCATGATTGCAAGTTTGAGAACTTAATTGTCAGACCTCATACAATGACAGTTCTGATGGCCATTCCAAAAAAAGAACTTTGAAGGGTAGACTAGACACATTAGTGCTGGTGCATTGCTTCCAAAAGGGGGATATTTTGAAGGTGACTGTAGTGATATCAAGCAATAAGGTATGTAGCACTTTTGTAGGGTGAGTTCTCGAACTTAATTATCAGACTTCATAGACTACATCAGAGGAAGTATAAAGTAAGCAGCAATGTAAAACAAAACCATCCTTCCTACTGACCATATATTTACTTATAGCTTGGGGTTGATAACAAAATCATAATAAATACCACAATTTCCCTTCTCAGCCAAGGACACTGGAATAAAACCAATATGGATACATTCATTGGATTTAAAACTGAAAATCTAGCACTAAAAGGCAACCCAATAAGGAGATGAAAACACAACTGGCTATTAAAATTACAAGAGATGAGTTACTTCTCTGTCTTTCTTGGAACCCGTATAGCAAAACCTAAAGAAGCTGAATACCAGATCATAGAATCTTGTTTTGAATAAAAATTTTGTTATGAAGAAAATACTGAATCATGTGATCTTAAGTCTCCCCATGAAAGAAGACAAATGCGTAATAAGGGTCTCTGGAGATGAGCAAAAGGTACCAGTCTTGGTGGAAGCCTTGTGCGGAAGAGGGTATAACACTAAATGGATAAAGACATGAAACAAAGGGGAAGTGGACAGACACCAAGGATAGAAACTGCCCTTTCCTCATTTGGCTCCAGGCCAGCCATAATGCCTGTTACCATGGTGACAGATTGCAAAATTGCTCATGAACAATAGAAGAGATGAAGAGAGGAAGAGATGAGAGAGGAGAAGGGAGTGGGAGGGACGGGCTACGAAGAGGGGTGTTTGGAGCTGATTACAAGAGTTAGGAGATGAGGAGACAGAAGCAAATTATCCATCAAAACCAGAAACTTCTATCTCTAGCACCCTCCCTCAGTGACATAAAAATCATGTGGAGGCAGAAAAATGAGAGATTCAAAACTGAGACATTTTCATACCTCTTTGTTTAGGTGTCAGTTACTTGTCCCCCTCACTCCCACCTGCAAGGCTGGAGAATGTCCCTTGGGAGCTATGTGCCCACAAGGAAAAAGAAATGGAATTGAGTTAATACATAACTGTCTCAATAGCACAGATGCAAATAACATATGGCCAAAAAAAAAAAAAAGAAAAAAAAAAGAAAATGATTTTTCACAGGCCTACCCTCTGAAAGCAAAGATGAGCAAATTTAGTAAAATCAAAAGAACATTTACATCTGTAATTTATAAAAGGTGGTGAATTTATCTATTGTCACTCTGATAGAAAATGAATGCACTGACTATCTTTGAAGCTTGCTGCATTTCAGCATTGGTAGCACCACTATTCCAAGTGAAGTATTATCATTATTGACATAGCAAATGATGTAGGTTTGTGGCTTATAATGTGTTACTTTTCTTATCATAGTTATCTAGGTAATCTTAAAAGGAGAATTTTGATGGAAGCAAAAAAATTTAATGACATTTATTTTGACTAAAGTGTGGATATAATTAAAGTTTTGGTTTTTTTTTGAGACAGAGTCTCAGTATGTTGCCCTCGGTAGAGTGCTGTGGCATCACAGCTCACAGCAACGTCAAACTCTTGGGCTTAAGGGATTCTCTTGCCTCAGCCTCCACAGTAGTTGGGACTACAGGTGCCCATCACAAGTACTGCTCAGTTATTTTTAGAGATGAGGTCTCCCTCTGGCTCAGGCTGGTCTCGAACTTGCAAGCTCAGGCAGTCTACCTGGCCTCTCAGAGTGCTAGAATTACAGGTGTGAGCCACCTTGCCCAGCCATCCTGACATTATTCTTAGTGTTGTGCTACTTTTTGATTTCATTCTTAATCCTATGCCCCTCCTTCTGTCTTGCACATAAGAGTATTTTAAAATCTGAGCCTAACATGGAGTTCTCCATGGAACCACATCTGCTTCTATTCACCACTTACTTTACTGCTTTTGGTCACAATTATCTGTCAGCACTACAGACAGAGCTAGAAGAGACCTTAACTGCACAATATTTCCACTTTCAAAACTGTCCACATTTTTTTTTCTTTTGAGACAGAGTCTCACTTGGTTACCTTCAGTATAGTGCCATGGCGACTGAACTCACAGCAACTTCAAACTCTTGGGCTCCGGTGATCCTTTTTTGCCTCAGCCTCCCGAGTAGCTGGGACTACAGGTGCCCACCACAATGCCCGGCCATTTTTAGAAATGAGGTCTCACTCTGGCTCAGGCTGGTCTTGAATTCATTAGCTCAGGCAATGCACCTGCCTTTGTCTCTCTGAGTGCTGGGATTACAGGCATAAGCCACTGTGCCTGGCACAATTAAAGTTTTAAAACATGATACTGGACAACCAGGGAGCAGTAACAGCATTGCCATACAGATACCAAGCATATTACTGAATGTTTAAGAGAATGGTGAGACACTCAATTCAAAGGCCACCTCGGATAGTTAGTTGCCCGTTCTTGAACCTGTCACACCTGGCACTCAGTGTTCCAGGATTAAGCCTCTACCTGAGTGAAACCACAGAAAGAGTTGAGAGTTTGAAGTGATTAATCCCTAAAATCCTTTCTAACTCTAAAGGTTTTAATGGCACGGCAAGAATGAAAGAAGACTTTAAGCATCTCCTCCTTTCACAAGTGTAGTAGCAAACTTCCTTTGGTTGGGTAGGACTAAATCCAAACCATTTCTGATCCATTGGTATCTGTAAAAACTCCTTGATGGGAAAGGAAATAGTTTTTGGAAGCATAAAGAGAAAATTAACATTCATATCTGTGAAGCTTTTAGCATAGGGCCTGATATAAAAAGAACTCAATAAGTCAGCTAATTTTAGCTGTTAGGAAAAAAATCATTTCAGAACACCTCACGGCCCACAAAATTCAAAACGTTGCTTGTTATTATTATGCAATTACCTAAAAATCCCTCCAGATCACTTACCATCTGGACTCCAACCTTATACAGGATGTTCACAAAGTTCGTGTGCTATTAGGCAACCATTTTAAATTGCACACACACTTTCTGGACACCCTGTATATTATTTGCACCAAGGAAATAGGTTAGCAGAAAAAGAAAAAGAAAATCTTCTGCTTATACACCTCTCCCCATAGTCCTCCCTGTTGCTCACTCTTCTCTCTTCTTTCCCCTCTTCTTTCCTGTAAATCCTTGACTATGAATTAAACCCGGGCAGTCTGCTTTCAGAACCCAGGTTCCCTATCTCTCTTCTTTACTGACTCTTTTTTACTGCCTTGCATACAGGCTCTCTGTAAATTTCAGTTGATGCTAAAATGCTATTTTAAGGCCCTGGGGGGCGGGGTTGGCTTTAAAATATTTTGCAAGATTCAAGATTTAGAAAGTTTGCAGATGTGGATGGGACGTAAGGCTTAGAGGTTTCCAGTCATCCTTACCAGTATTGAAGCAATTTTTGGCATATGTGCTTGTTAACGCAGCATTGCCGGATTTCTTTCAGGCAATGTTTTTATTTGTTTTGGTTGCTCGGCACAGCTATCACTGAACCTTCCCTGGAACTCCTCCCTATATCCCACCAATGACCAAATCTTGAATTTGTTCTTCTCGAATAGATAGGTCGGTTGTCTCCATCTGCTAGCGTCACTCTTGCTCACCCCAATCCAGTTCAAATCATTACCTCACAGCAGCCAGAGTGGTCAATTGAAAAATGCAAATGGATTTTGGCTGTACTGTTGAATATCAGTCAGGATCCCAGCAGGAAATGTGCTTCAGCTCCAACAGCTCAAATATAGAGATTATAATGAGGGAGCCCGTTGCAGTGTGGTCATAGTTAAGGTGACCAGTAGGAGATACTGGGGAACATGAAGCCCCAAAGTGAAAGCTGTTTACAATCCCTCAGGTTGAAGGGTCCTATTACCAGAGCCCACTGAGAGCTTTTCCAAGAGGAAAAGGCCTTGAGGAGGGGGTGGGAGTACTTGCAGCTTCATCTCTTCTCCAGTCTCAGATCTCTGAGCATGTCTGACTGGACAAATCTATTGGAAATAGGAGAATATGGAGCTCGGATAATTCATTCTGTAGGGGACAGTCCTCAGGAGAACAGAACTGGGCAGATAACTTGAAGAATGACCAGTACATCTATCTTGAAGACCGAATCCTTCATCTGATACCCTCCTCCCTCATCCACCTTACCCTTGGTCACTTTGCCTCCTTTCACTGAGTTTCAGCTATATTTGGAGTTTACTGGAAGGTACAATGTGACTCCCAGCTCAGTGCCTTTACACATGTGCTTTCCTCGGTCTCATAAATTCTGGCCCAGTTCTTCACTTCTTTAAATCTTAACCGTTCTTTAGAGCTCAGCTCAAAAGACATTTCCTCAAAGAAGTCTTACCTGACTCCCTGAACTATGTCAAATTCTCATACGGTGTGTTTAATTACATCCTGCTCTTCTCCTTCACTGCCCCTAGTATCATTAAATATCCATTTCTTTGTTAGCAATGAGACTTCATATTCTTGGCTATCAACATATTTTGTCTACTTGGTCACTACTGATGTCCTGCATGGTTTGCACATAAACATTGAAACTCTCTAAACATTGATTAAGTGAATAAACAAAAGAATGAATAAATATTTTTTCATGGTTTATCAAAGATATAAAACTGTTGCATAAGCCTGTTTAACTTAGCATCAAAACTACATAGGACATAGCGTGGGAGAAGAGTAATCCTGGACTGGTTTTGTGGTGGAGCAAGTATTTATGCAGGAGATAAAACAGAGGAAACTCATATTTAATATCTTACTTATTTCCTGACTGTTTTTTTTTTTTTTTTTTTTTTTTTAGACGGAGCCTCAAGCTATCCCCCTGGGCAGAGTGCCATGTCATCACAGCTCATAGCAACCTCCAACTCCTGGGCTCAAGCGAGTCTCCTGCCTCTGCCTCCCAAGTAGCTGGGACCACAGGCGCCCCCCACAACGCCTGGCTATAAAAGGATTTCTTAACAGGGCCATTCCTATTCCTCCTCTCTCAATTACTTCTTCCTTCTGAGTCATATTTTATGATTTTAGTATTATCTCAGAACCAAAAATGTTGTTCTTTTTCTGTTAAGATTACTTAATTGATGGGTCAGTTTACTGGGGTCAGTTTGTATCCAGGGTCATGAGTATTTTGTGTCCTTTCAATCTGGAAACTCACGCCCCATGCAGTTTAGGACAGTTTCCCCCAATTTTTCAGCCGCTAATTTCCTCTCTTCTAGTTTCTCTGTTGTCTTTTTCTGAAGTTTCCATTGCCTGGACCTCAGACCTCCGGAACTACACTTCTATTTTCCTCATCTTTTTGTCTTTTTCTTTTTTTTAATGATCTACTTTCTGGGAGATTTCCTTAGCTTCATATTCTGTCCTATCCCTTTTACTACATTTTTCTTTTTTTCCTATTATTTTTTTGATTTTCCTAAACTTTCCTAAACTTATGAGTCTCTCTCTCTTTTTTTAATACTATACTGTACTTGTTTCAGGGTTACCGTAAATTCTCTTAATTCTCAGCATTTGTATTATGTTTTGTATTTTTTTAAAGCTGTTTCTTCTTGTGTGATTACTATCGTCCAAGTTGCCTGTTTCTGTTTGGCCACCTGGTTTTGCATTGAGGCTTTCTAAGGATGTCTGAAGGTCCTTGGTTTGCATGTACTTAGGAGCAGGGGCTGAAATACTGACTGGCAGCTCTGAGTGCTTACAGAAGGCTTGTCACCCATGAGCTTCACCACAGCCAATCACAGAAAACCTGCAATGTCAATATACTTCAGCATCTTCTCTTGGCTCGTCCACTTCCCCAGTCTCCTGCGTGGAGGGTGAAAACCTGGCTGCCAGCCTCTGGGAACCAAATGTGGGAAAATGACTGGTGATCTCAGCATCCTTTCTGCATTTGTCCATCTAATCCCATCCATTTGCCATTCCTTTCTCCATCCCTACCCTCTAGTCCAGAGGCCCTCTCTTACTGCCTCAAAAATAAACCTCCACTTATTTGCCAGAATGTACATAGGAGGGTAGACCCGGGTGTGCAGAGTGGGGGGGGGGGTCATTGTAGATCTGAACCCTTTTTACAGAGTCTTTCAAACCAGGCCTGCTCAGTTTAGCACCTCCTCTGCCCCAGAGCCTTTCAGGGTTTCTAGGAGGTACAATGAAGTGGGTCTTGTCTTTCCGCGCCGCTGACTTAGGTGTACTGTGTCATTTGCCACTTTTCCATCTGGTTCTGGCTTCCAGTGCTATTTTGTAGCTATTGTCTCCTGTTTTATTCTTCCTGTTGTTGGTTTATCCCTTTAAAAAAATCCTTTTATCCTTTCCTGAGGTTTGGGGAGGAAGTGAAGAAGCCTTCATTCATTCAAACTTCCATTTTTATCTGAAAACCTTATCATTGCTGCTTATTTACTCCCCCCAAGGGTCTAATTTTTTTTTTTTTTTGAGACAGAGCCTCAAGCTATCCCCCTGGGTAGAGTGCCATGGCATCACAGCTCATAGTAACCTCTAACTCCTGGGCTCAAGCAAGTCTCCTGCTTCAGCCTCCCAAGTAGCTGGGACCACAGGCGCCCGCCACAACGCCGGGCCATTTTTTGGTTGCAGCCATCATTGTTGTTTGGTGGGCCCGGGCTGGGGATTCGAACCCGCCACCTTAGGTGTACGTGGCTGGCGCCTTAGCTGATTGAGCCACAGGCGCCCAGCCGGGTCTAAATTTTTAAAAAGGAAAATCTAATGGTCCATGGGGTATATGCTCTAAAATGTACTTCAAAGAAACAAGGGCAGATCACCGCCCTTTGCTAAGAAAATTTGGTTATTTGAGTTTTTTTCCTCAGCCACAACATTTTTCCTATTCTTCCACCTCCACCCTCCCTCCCACCTGCTCCAGCTCTCACTATGTTGTCCAGGACAAACTGAAGTTTTTCGTGGAGCAGTCATGGGAGGCATCAGGTTGCAGAGAATGAAGTAGTTGTGGGAAAGTGGAATAATTAGGGAGATGGGCTTGTCATGCTGGATCCATGTCATGCTCTCATCCAGAGTTCTGTGACTGTCCCTACCCACTTCTTACTGGCTGGGGATCAGAGCAGTGATTCTCTTAAGCCTGTGGTTTTTCTTCAAGCCCAGTAGAAGCAATCACGGGATTGGCTCCAGCATCAGTGGATTTGAATATCTCTTTAAAGAAGAGTATGCCTTCAACTTCTTAGTCAGCTACAAAGAAAGGGAATCTCAAGAGTGGCCATTTTGGTTCCAGAAGCAGGATGAAACTTATAAGCAAACTTGAGAGAATAGCTGCCTCATGGTGGGATTTCAGCAGTTCTGAGCACGGCCTTTTGTATTTCTCCTTCAAATATCTCCTCTAATGATGTCCAAACTCAAATTTCAGCACAAATCATATTTATTTTTTTCTTTTCTACCTTCTTGAGTTCAGAATTAGTGGAGAAAAAGACAAAGGAGCCATGCATATGGAGATCAAACTCTAACCTCTATTATTGATTTTTACTGGTAAAGCACTTTGAAAAATGTCATGTTAGGTCCACTGGTCAGTATGGACATGTTAATATTTTGAACCTGAATTTGATATCTACTCACTGACCAAATTAGACAATCACAGGTCACTTTATGGGTGTTTAACCTTATAAAATTTAAAGTAAGAAAGGGAACAATAGCTCCCTCAAAGGAGTTTGTAAGGGGACCAAAAAAAAAGGTGTTACTCTAATGGAAATTCCTCGCCAAGGGAACACGAGGAATAGAGAAATGTGTTCCATAATATAAGATGAGATCAATTCCCCTTAAGACACACCATCAATTTATAGCAGATGCTCAGGAAAAAAATACTGTTAAATCAGATTGTATGGCAAATTCGATTTCAGAAACACTAAAATTATTTTCCCATCTTAGAAATGAGGGAAGTATAGTATAAGTTATCAATCATTCCTTCCTTTGATAAAAAGTCTTCTGTAAAGTTTGGGCTAAGTGGGGAGGGGAGCCCAGCTATAACTCCATCCCTGTTACAAATTAGTTAGAAATCCTTGGCTCCATTGAACCTTTATGCCTGGTTTGCAGCTGCTCAATGAGGAGTGGAAGACCCACTAAACAGATAAAAAGGACGGAGAGGGTGCCCAAGCGTGGTGGCTCATGCCTGTAATTCTAGCACTCTTGGAGGCCAAGGTGGAAGGATTGCTTCAGTTCAAGACACCAACCTGAGCAGGAGTGAGTGAGACCCCATCTCTACTAAAAATAGAAAACTTAGCTGGTATCATGGCAGATACCTGTAATCTCAGGTATTTGAAATGCTGAGGCAAGCAGATCACTTGAGCCTAGGAGTTTGAGGTTGTAGTGAGCTGTGATGACACTCCTGGACTTTCCCCAAGGCAACCGAGCCAGACTCTTGTCTTGAGAAAAGAAAAAGAATAAAGGATTGGGGAATGAGACCTGAACTTCCTCAGTGAATTAGTTTCAGAGTTGCTACTAAAACCCATCTGTTTCCCTTCTCTGACCTCAGGTATTTTCTACTATGTCCATTTTAGATTAATTTGAATTGAATTTAAATAAAGTATAATAGTTATAGCACAGAAGTGACCATTCCTTTGTCCATTCATTCATTCAATAGATATAAATTAGCATCTTTTTAAATGCCAAATACTGTGGTAGGCAGTGAAGATAAGACATTTCTTGTTTTTATGGGAGAATATGGCCTATGCCCTTCTGTGTTTACAGTTTTGAGTGACCACCTCAACCACTACTTCTATTTCTAGGTTCACTTGAAGGGGGTCAACTGATCCCTGGAAACCTCCTTAGCTGCCTTGAAACCATCATCCCTCTTTATTTTTTTCTTTGCAGTTTTTGGCTGAGGCCGGGTTTGAACATGCCACCTCCAGTATATGGGGCCGGCGCCCAACTCCTTGAGCCACTGGTGCTGCTCACCATCAAGCCTCTTGTGCTTTATTTGAGTCCTGGAATAATGCCCCTTTAGTTGCTGTGACCCACCCACAAGAGTTGGCACTTACCAGCTTACCAGCTCTTCAAGTGCTTCAGAAGAAGAAACACAGAGTAAGGTCCAGACTCACTGAAGCTTTTCTCTTTCTGTTTGTAGGGTACTCAAGCTGGCATTACTATGTAACTATGCCGATGCCAGCCTCCACCTTCACAATTGCAGTGGGATGCTGGGCAGAAATGAAGCCGGAAACATGCTCATCCAGTGATTTGGCAGCAGAGGGACCTTTGCCACCTTCCGAGGCTGACTCTAGGTTTGTGTTTGGGAACTTACTGAAAAACAAACACTCGAGCGAGCAGTGTGATGCGTTTCTTCCTAGCTCTGGGAATGTGAGTCATCCTTGCTGAGAAACTAAACCAAAACAGGATTCATTAATGCTGGAAAATCCTTACTAGAAAGGAAAGAGTTGAAAGGTAGAAATGTGGGCATATTATTTATGCAGAAAGAGAAAAGAAAATAAGTGTGCCTGAAATCCTGTAATATGGGTGAAATATTTATATGTGTTTGGTTAAATGAAGGATCTTCACATTGAACACTTTCTCTCCTCCTATAACTTTAAAGTTTGGTTTTCAGTGTTCATGTAGTCCAAAACATAACTTAATAAAAAGAAGTTGGTCATCTGATGCCTCACTTTGTGGGCAACTCTGCTGTCTTGGTTCTGGTCACTGCTGTTAACAGTGCATTGTAAGAACAGCCTCCCTCAGGGGGAGCCTTTTTGGGAGCAGCAGACATAAGAAAAGTGTTACAAGACCATTGGGTTAGGGGAATCCTGCTGGATCAGGGCTTTGTTGACATCAGTAGTGATTTCTTTTCTTTTCTTTTCTTTTCAGCATAAACCAGAGAAAATCAATGTGAGGTTTTTAAAAATGAGTATAGGCCAGCAATGGGGAACCTTTTCATCTTGTAAGGCTATATTAATTTAGCTATAATCAAATAAGGCTGCTTTCAAGAAACTTTAATTATACACTTAAAAAGGTACATTATTTTTTTAAAAAAATCTAACTACTATATACTTAATTTCAAAAAGTGAAAGCTATTTGTTAATTTTAAAGTTAACTAATCTCACAATAATGATTTTGTTGTGTCTGCCTTTTGTGGGAAAGCATTGGCACATTTAGTTGCAGCACAGAGGCCTGCAGTTTTGTTGATCTTCTAGATGGGTCTCGGTCATTTGTGATCTTAAAGGCATCTTGATTTGGGTTCGGTAGGAGAATGTAGATTCACAGCAATAAGTGGTTGAAAAGCAAGAAAACATGTTGCTGAGGGTGTAGGTTTTCCACTGCATTTTTTCATATTTCAGTTGGATCTTTCTTAGCATCAATGACTTTAAAATGTCATCTACTGAGAGCTCAGTCAATTCCATCTGTAGTTGTTTCGGTGCCTGGGTAATATCAACTAGGTGAGGTTGAAATGCTAATTTGAGTGTACTATCATGGTTCTCAAAGTCAGTGAAACTTTCATGGCAACCCCCAGTTCCTAGGTCTATAACAGCTGCATATTCTTCAGAGAATTTGTATATATCATCCTGTTCACCAGTGACCCTCGCTAACATTTGGTTTGATGGCTGAGAAAATTTTAAAGTCATTGTTTGATGCTAACTGGGGGTCAATGTTTATCGGAAACTTCCTTTTGAAGAAGAAATGTTTCGAGAAAAGATGTTTATTTGAAATGTTTGGTTTATCTATAGACTTAGTTTCATCTTGCAAAGAAATATTTAGGTCATTTGATTTGAAATGATATCATACAGAAATGCTGCATTCCAGTAGAAATCTTTTTTCAATAATTCACATTGCTGATTCTTTTGTTCATAAAATTTAACTATTTGTTTTTACAGGGATAAAATTTTGGCTGATACCTATCCCTGCGCCAGCCAATGCACTTTAGAGTGATACAGCTAATGAGCAAATCCACACTAAACGCCTCATCACTCACCTTTACCGTTTTACAAAACTGATCATGCCATGTTGCATTTGTACCAGTATAGGTAACAACACATAAACCCGTTAAAAAGCCTCACTTACGAAAATCATTATAGCACAAGAGATTTTGCTGATGCAAGATACAGTGAAAAGAAACAAGAGCACATGGATCTGTTGATACCTTTTTTATCTGCACAATAAACCCTTCATGTTTTCCTGTTGTGGAAGGTGCACCATTGTACATAAACTCACTAAATTTACCAAATTCAGTGCCACTTCTTGACATTTACCTTGAAAGTTGTTGGTGATATCTATTCCCTGTGTTCTATTTGCAAGAGTGTCCAAAGCAAGTAACTCCTTATAGCAAAGAACATCTTCTGTTATGACCTGAACAAAGTATAAAACCTGTGCCAAGTCTGTAATATCAGTTGATGCATCCAAAGTGACTGAATAATGTATACAGGAGATATATACAAATACACACACCTACACACCCTATATTTTCACTTAGAAGAATTGCATGAAGTTCGGTGAAGTTGACGTTTCTTTCTGCTGCCAGTAGTTATGATTCTCTTTGAAAAAATTGTTTGTATTTTGAAATGTTATTGGGGTCTAAGCATCCTGCAACTTTGACAATGCATACTTTCAAAGTTTCTACTTCACTGAATGGCTTCCCATTTTTCCTGACTATATAAGCTACTTTATAAGTTGCTTCCGTGGGATTATGACTATTTCTAGATCTTATTGCTACTGGGAAGAATTTGCTTTGCTTTTGCTTTCCATATTTTAATTTCTACAGTGCAATCTTTCTAATTTCTACCGTACAATCTCCCTGTTATTTAAATATTTGTGGTCCTGATGAGTGTTATAATGCTGATGAGCATTGAATTTCTTTAATGTTGTTAATTGCAGTATCACAAAGCAAGTAAACCATCTTATCTTTAGCAGAAACACAATAATATTGCAATTCCCAGTCCTCATTTAAAAAGAAAGAGGTTTTCTTCCTTCAGTGTTCTTTGGATCTTCTTTGACATGATGAGCCGTCAAGCAGACAGGATTTTAAAGTACTGTGAAGCTGTGCAACAAATTCCATTTCTGACAGAAACACAGTGCACTGTTATCAAAAGCTGATAACAGCCTGGCATACTTGACCCCCATAAACTTCACCCACCAGCCTCATCTAGTAGTAGTACCAGTCAGGCAGGGGAAGTTTGAACTAAATCATGAGTGTGACAGCCAGCACTTCAGCCCTTATGGCTTTCTAATGTTCTAATTGTACCAATCTGGGCGGATTATTTCATTGGAACATATTTTATTCTTTGATATTTTAAAAATATAAAAGATGAACAAAAATATATTAATAAAAATGAAAGGATTTGTTCTATCTATAAAATCTGAATTTTTTCTATCTATAAAATTGAATTTAGTCAAAAGACTGCACCAAAGGACCTAGAAGGCCACAGGTTCCCCGCCCCTGGTATAGACCATTGGATAGTCAATTACAGCCTCGCCAGTTGTTCAATCTTTTTAGCTTTGAGTGCCAAACAGAGAGAAGGGGAGTGCACAGAAGCACAGAAGTGTGCATCAGCCTTCATTTGTAGTGCTTTTATACCCAGCTCGATTAAATCATTTTTCTATTTACAGAAAGTCACTAAGTCAGTACGTTTTGGTGGGGAAAGCCAGAGTAACGTACAGATGGTTAGTTCATTTTTGAAAAACCAGCTGAGGGATCCTCTTACTGCAGATCCTTTCTGTGTTGGTTTTATTTTACCATGCTGCTTTTACTCTGACCGTGGTGACTGTGGTGGTTGGTATCTTTAGGAGCTAAAGCCATGTGCTTTCTTTTCTGACAGGCACATCTTATTGCCTGTATTTTGCTCTTTTTGGTAGAAAGAGATAATTTCTACCTCTTTTTCAGTAACTTGCCTATTTCGGACCATCTTCTTGAGCTATATAGAATACTTTAGATAGCTCTTAGTTATATACTCTCAAGGGAAGAAGAGAATTATGGGCAGAAACGACATATGCTGCTTTCATGTGGGAACGTTTAATTGCATGAGAGACCATTTAGTGCTCTCTCCAAGTGCACTGGGGTCACAGAGGAGGCCTTATTTTGCAGTTGTAGGCAGCCCAAATTTCTGAGTGAGTAGGACAGGAGAGTCACTTAGATCCACAGTGGATTTGGCATGTGTGAGAAGTAAACTTTTTTGCATTAGGCCACTAAAACATTGGGGTTGTTTGTTACTGCAGTATATCCTACCCTATCCTGAATTGAAACTGAAGCCATTAGTGTTTGGAAGTCAGGAAAAATTTTGATCTAAATATCATCTCATTTAGTCCTGAGGATAAGCCTTTAAAATAGATTGGATAGATTATTATTGCTGTTTTACAGATAAGTATACTGATTCTCAGAGAGTAACTTGTTTATTTGTTCATATTCATATCCAGGCAACTCCCTAGAGCAGGTGTCCTCAAACTACGTCCCGCGGGCCACATGCAGCCCGCCAGGTCATTTATCCAGCCTTCTGGGTGTTTTTGCCACCACTGCCTGTCCTGCTTGGCGGCCAACGTCCCGGGGCCCACAGTCCGGCCCTCTAATGGTCTGAGGGACAGTGAACTGGCCCCCTGTTTAAAAAGTTTGAGGAATCCTTCCCTAGAGAGACAATTCTGAATCTTTTTATTTATTTATTCATTTAGTCTTTCTTTATAAAGAGTCCTGCTCTGTCACCCAGGCTGGAGTGCAGTGGCAGGTTCACAGCTCAATGCAGCTTCTCACTCTTGGGCTCAAGCAATCATCCTGCCTGAGCCTTCTGAATAGCTGGGACTACAGGTGTGTACCACCTTGCCTGGCTAATTTTTTTCTTTTTGATTTTATTTTAGAGGTAGGGTCTTGTTAGGTTTGTGAGCCTAGTCTCAAATTCCTGGGCTCAGGCAATCCTCCCATGTTGGCTTCCCAAGGTGCTGGGGTTAACTGGTGTGAGCCCCTGCACCTGGCCTGATTTAGAATCTTACCTGAAGACTTAAAAAACTGTATAAAATACCTATTCCTCACCTGGAGTCTGATCCACCCTCCCATCTGGAGAGTCGCTGCCATAATTCAGCTACTGTTATTGATAGGAGTGTCTCATGTTGGAACAAAGAAATTGAACTTGAGAGCACTGACTATGAGCCTGAAGGTGCCATCCTTACTGACTTGGATCTGGCTCTTGGGCCAAGCTGCATTTTCCTTATCTACAGAGTAAAGACTTTGTCTGAGGGTTCTCGGATTCTCCATGGTGAAGAGGTTCTCTGCTTCTCATCTAAAGCCTGGGGGTTAATTGGTTGTTAGAGGAACTGTGCAGCTGAAAGATGTGTATTTTAGGCCTGGGTAAGGCAAAGACAGACATTTGTTATGTTGCCCTTCCAGCCATATTCCCAGGAGATGCAGGGTGGGGAGTGGGCAGCAGCCACTTCCTGTGTGCTCTTTCTTTCCTGCCCAGAAGCAACTGAAATGGCTTCTCAATTTTCTCACATCCATTATTCTAAAAGGAGGAGGTTATGGCCAGATCAAATGGGGATTCTGGGAAGAGAAGAAATCTAAAACTCCTGCTGTGATTTGGGTGAAGAGGAGAATACTGTTCCTCCTCTCTTGTCCTCTGGAGTTCAGAGCCAGCTGAGGAACAGACAGAGAAGATTGAAATAAAGATTTTGTTATTGGCAGAGCTGGACTGAGGGACTGCTTAGGTGGGTGCTCTCTGTGGGTTTTCTAACACTCCATTTCTAAATTAGATAAATTTACCTGCCCATATACCAACCCAGCTGGATTGCTACCGACCTCCACAACATAGACGCACAGCTTGCCTAACGCAGGGCAGACAGCAGGCCCCAAAGTACCCCCTTTGGGGGCAAGCAGATTCCAAAAGAGAAAGCTCAGAGTAGCCAAGCCAATCAGGTGAGCTGGAAAGTCAGTGGTGCCATTCTAGGGAAGTATGTCCTTTTATAGAACCATGAGTCCTGGGAATTGGGTTCCTCCCACTCTCCCTTCCACGTCTGATAGACTATGACGAAGTTTTCCCTTCATTTATCAAAGTGCTTGTCCATCAAGCATGGGCTGGAGATAAAATAATAGCTTACATTTACTTAATCCTGCCTGGATGCGTGCTTCATGTATGCTATCTTTAGTCATCAGAAAGTAGCTTTGTATTTTTATCCACAAAACCTCTGACTCCATGCAAAATTTTCCAGCCAAGGTGCTGTGAAGTGCCAATCTCAGTAATGTTTTTTATGTTCAATTTCTGGTCCCTTTTGTCTTTCTAGCCCCCTTTCTCCTTCAAACCTTCCTAAAACCACCGTCTCAATTCATGTAAGTCTAACTTTTTACTAGGATCTTATATGGCATATGTTATCTGGGTTCCAGAAATTTGGCCAAAGTGTTGGTCACTGAACTTTTGATCACTGTTCGCGCCAGCTAAATTATAGGATGAACATCCCCTCTTCTAGCTCTAGTTTTACATATACTCCGGCCCACTCCGAGGGAGCGTTTTAGCAAGTGTATTAATTATAAGGCACTCAGATAAACTGTCAAAATGTATTAATTTTATGTGGCTGCAATATAACCTTCTCTAGCTACAGGGAGATCTTTGTATTATGTTATTTAATCTCTTGAGGCCTTTGTTGGAGCCACACAGTTTAAGTATGGATACAGTTTAACTTGGTAAGTCCAGAGGAATTCAGCAAAATTGATTAAAGGCATGGAAAATGGGCACTACAAAGAAGAAAAGGCATTGAAGTTACTCATTCTAAAGAGGAGGAGACTGATTATGGGAGAGGTCCTCTTTGGCGTTGTAAAGTATATGAAAATGAAAAGTTGCCTTGAGAGGAAGATAAAGCATCTTTGAGTTGATACTGGGTCTGTAGAAGACTCTTCACAACTTTGTGAAAGTACAATATTCCCTTACCTCTTCAGAAACAAGGCTGTTGTCTGAAGGAGGCTCATGTCGTAGGTTATCATAGAATTGTAGTGTCAGAAGAAACCATCTTCAGTTTTAAATTTATTTTTAATTAAAATACGTACAACATAACGTGCAGATCTTAACTGTTCAGTCTGATGACTTTTTGAGGATTGAGTACACCCTACATCAGATAGAGAATATTCCATCACCCCAGTAAGTTCCCACATAGGCTTTTCCAGTCAGGTCTCTCCTACCCCTCTCTCTGGCAATCACTTTTGTTAAGACTACTAGAGATGAGGAAAAAGAGGCCCCAGTGACTGAATTACTTGTCTTGCATCACATATAGCCAGTCTGAGAGCAGCTATTGGAGCCCAAGTTTCCTGATCCCCATGTGAGAGCCCGTAAGCGGCTTTCCCGATGCCATTTCCACTTCCATTTTTAGGGGAGATATCCCAGTCTCACTTGGTCATTGTGTGGTTGCCTTAAAGTCCTGCATTTTCTCCAAGGCTTTGATTATGACAAAAGATGCTAATTCACACAACTGGAATCATTATCATCACCTGAGCTAGTGTCAATTATGTACAGAGAGAACTTAACTCACCTTTTTTCCTTTAACAAATTGGCTTTTGGCATATATCTTTGCCTACCTCAATTTATTCACTAACCTTAGAGTTCTTGGCTGCAATAATCTTTCCCTGTGGGGTATTTCTGGAGAGGCCAATGGGCAGCCTCTGAAAAATTGTGCTGTGATAGATAGAATTTAAACTCATGCCCCACCTTTGTCCTGAAGATGCTTGCATATCTCCAGTTTCTCCATTATTGAACAGGCTCTGAAAGCTTTTCAATAGAGAGTATATGAGCTTAAATTAGTAAGCATATTTTATACCTGTGCAAATACATTAGAAAAAGGTAACATGGTGGTTAATTTCATAAATGGTCTTTTTCACTTTGTGAGACCTTGGATTGAATTGCTATGCCAGCACAGTACAGCAGTGTTACTAGGTGTTCATTGCAGCCTTAACTGTTTCATGTTTACCAGCAGCACCTTTACTCACTATCTCTACAAAGCAAGGTTTTCAATGCAGGGACACCAGCCAGAGTTCAATGTCAATAATTATATCATTCATGTTACCTTATCCTGGAAGAAGATTTTGTGAATGTCCATCTATTTTCTTACCCTCAACTTTGATAAAACCTCATTGGTGCAGGAAGCTGTATCGTATGCACCATGGTAGTAGAGGGTGAGGCTTATTTACACAGCCTGTATACCCTCTGAACACTGGCATTAGATGGATGAAAGGCACTTCATAAATTTGGAGACGGATTGTTAAAGTCTGCTCATATAGGGACATGCCAGCATTTCAGATTCAATGAAAGTAAGCACCTCTAGTAAGAACTATAACTTAAATTTAGAGAGATTTTTCCATTGTGTTTGAATAAAGGATGTGTTAACAGGTGAAAAAATAGAGTCCTCTTTGATGTAGATTTCTTTGGATAGATAAGTTCTCTTGAGGCCTATGAGTCAGGTTGTCGGAATTTTTCTTTAGCTCCGCCTTTGATGGAATAATTGGCAGTGGTCAGATGGTGCAGGCTGGGTTCTAATCTGTTTCCTTAAAAGGTTGAGTTGCTTAAATTTGCATTGAGAGTGGATTGGGGAAAATACTGTATCAAAAGTGCCTCTACATTCCCTAACAACAACTTTTGATGATGAGCTTTGTAAAGAGCACCTAGATTACTTTTCAGTAGAATGGTTTGTGTTCTTTTGAAAGGTTTGAATCTGCAGGTGTCATTTTGATGCATTGTTCTACCTCAGACCGAGTCTTTTATTCTAGGGAATTCTAGAATGGGATCTTTAATTTGGGTCTGTCATTCCTTAACTTCTCAGTTATGAATCACCCCTTACTTGGAGAAGATTTTTCCTATGGTGATAACTTGAAAGCACATTATTGAGTGCAGAAATTGTTTTTGTATGGGAGGTTGTTTTATTGTTTTGTCTTAGGATTTTTTCCCCCTGCTTTATTCCAAGTCAAGATTTTACCATCTTCATTTAGCTTTGGTTGAAGCTACTCCATTCATTCAAGCAGTAAGTATTTTGACTTACAATTTTTCATTCCTGTGCAGAGCCATTCAAGCCAAGAATTCAAATGAACAGTCTTTGCTTATGAGCCTGCCTGAACCACTGTCTCCTAAAGTTGTCCACATCTGCAAGAGTTCTTCACCTCCATGGCAAGAAGAATAAACACAGTTTACTATTAAGCGCGTCTATGTAGTATTTATTTTGTGTTGTTCCCCAGGTACATTGGCATTTGTGGTCACATGGAATACCCCTGCCGCTTTCAGAATCCTTCTGCCACCACCCAGGAGATCATTCCTCATCGTGTCTTTGCCCCAGTGTGCCTCAAGAGAGTCTGCCAAGAGACCCTTCTGCGGTTGATCCCTCCTTGCCTCTCAGCAGCACATTCTGTCCTAGGAACACACCCGTTCTCCCGGCTGGATGTACTCATCGTCCCTGCCAACTTTTCAAGTCTGGGTATGGCCAGGTATGTTGCTCCACTGTGGTGTTTGGGGGTATATGCTTTGGAAATTCTTTGACTATTTCTTGCTTTCCTTGCACATGCTTGGTCATCTCATTGCTGCCTTGAAGGGACAGTTTTCACATATACTCCATCATGCATGAGGTCTTAGGTATCATGGGCTCAATTCAGATTCCCTTGAAAATAAAAAGCTTACATTGTTGCTGGGATTAGAACGGAGTGGTATATGTTGGATCACAGGTGATCAGTGGCTGTTAGCTTGGGTGATAAGAGCATAATGCTGATGAGCCCAAGGTCATGGCATCAGGCTCTGGACACAGTAACACGTCTTCATCCAAGGCCATAGGCTGCTCGCCTAATCCTGACCAGCTGTCTCATCCATTCTCACCAGTAGTCACAAGGGCCCCGACTTGAGAGCGAGAGACCATGGATGCATCAGTGTAAATCCAGCTCTACTACCAGAAAACAGCTCAAAACAGATGGCTTTCTGCGGGGGCTGTGGGAATCACTTGTCTTGCGACTGTTTTTTAATACACTAAATGGATTATTCTTACTGTGTTTTGGTTTCGTTCCTATAGAAAATCAAACCCTGCAAGTTGAAGCTCTCCCTTATGTACTATTTACAGCTAAAATCTATTCATTAATGCTATTGTTCATCCAGTCATGGGTAGTTGTGTTCTAGTGAGAAAAAAATAGGGAATGTACTCAGGATTTTACTTGGTTATATTTCTATTTGAAAATCTTAATCATTAACAGTGAATATGCTTGACTAAGGATGGGAAAAATAAGCTCATCAAAACATGTGACTTCAAATTTTTCCCTATTAGTCAAGGAAATTCCTGGTGCCAATTAATTTCCATGCTTTTGAGCAGCTGTCATTTGTGGTGTTTTCCCTGAAAACTGCACACATTCTTAGTAAAACCCATGAGTAGAAAAGAACTGACCAGAACATTTGCTTTTGATCTTTACTACATACATAGACTTTTAAAAAGCTGCCTGACTTGCCTTAATCCTTGAGGAGGTCTGAGAAAGTCATTTAGGCTGATTTTTATCCTATATTTATGAAGATAATGGGAATGTAGAAACTAGGATAATTATATATATTTGGTTATGTGCATCATGTAATTGTCTTGGATGTCTATATATAGAATTTGTCTTAACGAGGGGGCTTCTTTGGTCCCTTTGAAGAGTCTGCTGGACTTAATTTAAGCAGAATTATTGGTGAAGAAAGGGTTGTTCATTAAATGTTTCTCATTTGTACGCAGTTTTGAGGGGCCGTGTTTATTTGGGAGTTTTTAGCACTTTATGAGAGTTGTAGTTTTTTAGGGCATGTTTGCAAACAGTTCCAAGTTCTGGCCTGAGGGAACCAAAGGCAGAGTATTTTTCATACACAGGACCTTATTTTCTATAGCTCCTTCCTGGCATTAGTCTGCCAAACCCAGAATTTGTTGACCTGCAGGCCATTCTATAAAGCTTCTCTTTTCACGATTGCATGCCCAAGCAGGTAGGCTGTGTGTTTGCTGCTTTTTGAGATATTTAAAGTGATTTTAACATGCTTAACTCCGTATTTTTAAAGTAATAAGCCTAAGTACCCCAAGGCCAAATGGTACTGGGCACAAATGTCAAAAAAAATGTGATGGTGATAATAACTTAGAAATAACAAGACTGCTTTTATGCTTAAAAACAAGAGAACCGTACATTTAAGAGTCTGTGGTTGCTTGTCAAAAATCTCTTTTTTTTTTTTCCTTTTTAGACTGTGGAATAAAGTCTGCCCAGGTCTCGATGTTTTCCTGGGCTTCGTTACCGTCCCCTGTATTTTAGTTGTGGAAGGACGACTGTGGTGTCTTCCACTGCCAGTTGGGGTGGGCAAGGGGAAGTGCTGTGTTTTTCCAGGCTCTGACTTAAATTGATTCCACTTGCTTGGCTTGAGTCTATCGGGATCCCAACACCTTGAGCCACATGCAGCTGAGTGGGGTTTATGACTCAGCTGGCTGCTGGGGCCCTGCTGCTTTATTTATGGTCAGGGCTTTGCTTGAGATTCTGCAAAGCAAAGCTGGAACAAAAACAACAGTCTTGTGAGGTAACTTTGTACCCTACCCAGGAATAGAGAGACCCCCGGGCTAGGAGGTACAGACCAAAAAGACCTCCACACTGAAACTTGCCATCAGTCTTGCTACTTATAATACGCTGAGCGATCAGAGGATTTCTCGGTAAATTAAATGGCTCTTTCCTGAGTCTATATTTTATAAACATGTATGCAAGATCATAAATTCCATTCCTCTGGACTCCTTTAGTGATTAGGCCTTAATTATAACGAATACCATTCTATACCATTTCAGTATTCTTTTTTGGCAAATGCCCTTAAACATTCCCACATGAACTAAAATGAGAGCAGTATTATTAACCAAGTTGAAGAGATTCTTAAGACTTTGGGTAATACCCACAGCGATTTCACTGTATGAAATATTACATATCATAGTTTGTAGAAGTAAGCCTAAAACTCTTCTCTCTGATTCTGTTTTTGAGCCCAATTCTGATTTTTCACTGAAGTGGAAACAATTACATTGGAACATCTTGATTATATGACAATGACAAATCAATTTATAAGGAGGTAAATATGCAAACAATGTTTTCGGATTTGAAATGCTTTTCAAACATAGCAGTAACTAGAACATTTATCAGTACTATCACCTTTTAATATAGCAGCAGCTGTGACCTGTTGACCACCTCTTCCTACTCCTAGTCCTTTTCTGAGTTGCTCTTCCAGGGAAGAGATACTTTCATCCTGTTCTGAGTTTGCCTTTAAGATACTCTATTTATTGATAGTTCCATTCCCATATTTTTCTCATTTGGTGTATGTGGGCGTTCTGGTTTTGTTTCATTGTATCTTAGCCTTCATAAAGACGGGAGCCTTGGAGTATACATCTCTTAGATTGAGTACTATGATGTCTATGCAAAGATATGGATGCATTTTAAATGCATCTCCCATACACAGAACAGCTCTCTTCGACTGCTGCTTAACTATTATTCTGCCACCTTCCTTGCACATTCTCAGGGTCTTAGCTAGGGGTCGACTAACAAGCCTAATTTCCTAGTATTGAGAAATACACGAAAGGAGCTCACCGTTGCACTTACACTCTTTGTTATGATAGCAGTAATGTTAGTGGAATAATATCCTGGGACCAGATTTATGACAGTTGCTTAAAAATTAACACCTCAGTCTTACCTCTGCATGTGTTTATAATGAATGCTTTGCTTCGCGCATTTGTCTTTCAGCAGCTCACAATTACATGTCACGGGGCATAATTAGGTTGGCAGAACTACCTTGCTGACATCCAAATATGTTCTTCTTCTTCTTCTTTTTTTTTTTTTCTTTCCTATATTTGAATTTTAAGAATACCCTGCAAATCGACTGGGTGCGGTGGCTCACTCCTATAATTCTAGCGCTCTGGAAGGCTGAAGCAGGAGGATCCCTTGAGCTTGGGAGTTCAAGGCCAGCCTAAGCAAGAGCAAGACCCCATCTCTACTAAAAATAGAAATATGGTGGTGGGCATTTGTAGTCCCAGATACTTAGGAGGCTGAGGCAGGAACATTGTTTGGCCCCAGGAGTTAGAGGTTGCTTTGAGCTAGGGGGATACCCCAGCATTCTAGCCTGGACAACAGAGTGAGACTCTGTCTCAAAAAAAAAAAGAATATCCCGTAAATTATTTCAGGGTGGTTTCTGTTTGGAGCACAGAATAAAAAAGCCATATGTTCTTTAGCTCCACGTTTCAGTTCAGTTATTCACATGTAGCATCACCCATGGTCCTGCTTGGAAAATTGAGAGAAAAAAAAATGACAGCAATGGTGAGGTGACAAATTCTGCTTTCACCTTTTTTCTACTGATGCTACACCAGATTGCCTTGTTCATTTGTTTCCTGTTTGTTTATTCATTTATTCCTTCTTGCAATACAGTTCTATCAAGTATGTGCTATGTGCCAGATAATAATTAAGATGCTGAGCCTACAAGTGTGGACGAGACTGATGAGGTCTCTGTCCTTATGGAGTAGATATTCTAGTCAGGGAAGAAAAATAGTATATGTGAAAACAAATAATTAAGACGGGTCCTTATTTTCCTATAAGGGAAATAAAGCCAAGTAAGTTCCAGAGTGGGACAATTGGTAGCATCATTAGGGGAGGAGGGAAAGACTTCTTTTAAGAGTGACATTCAGGATGAGACTGAGGAATGGGAAGGAGCCAGCCTTGTGACCATCTGGTAGAAAGCAACCCAGGCTGAGGAAGTTCCAGTCGGAAGGCCTGAGGTGGGAACCGCTGTCGTGGTTGCAGGAGCAGGATGAAGGTCAGTATGGCTGGTGGGCAGTGAGCTCTTAGAATGGCTTTCCTCAGCCCCCTCCTAAATTCACTCTGGGCTCCAGAGGATCCTATGGTCCTTCAGGGTTTGGGTCACCCAAGGCCTTAGAGTTTGGGTCATCTGAGCTGCCAACACATATGGGAAGAGACAGAGGTGGGAGGAGAGAGAGAGAATGCGCGCGCGCGAGACAGCGAGAGCGCCACTGAGAAATGCCCAAAGCGCGTGCATCTGGTTGGTTATTCTGGGTAGTCAGGAGTGGTGGGGGCAGTGTCTCAAGTGAGGTCAAATCATCTTTACTCATTTTCTTGTGACTGTAGTTGCCATCCCATCTTGTGATCAGCTAGTTAGAACCCGATTAGCTTAGCAGCTGCTGTTCTTAAGCAGAATTCTCCATTGCTGGATCCCTGAGAGCCGTTAGTGCCCAGATTGGCAGCTGTCCCCTTTGCAGAGAATCTAAGTCTCAGATCACCATGTTTTCTTCTCCTGGTGGCTGCTGATTGATTCTTTGCAAGCTATTTTGACACTGTGGGTCACAGAAAGGGAAGCTATGTTTATATTTGCTCATCCTAGTTTTTATTTTTTTAAGACTGAATAAAAATAGGTTGATAAATAAAGAGCATAGAGAAATAATTATCAATTACTCAACTATCTTCAGCTTGCTTCACAATAAAGAAAAACTATAAAGCTCCCTATTACACCCGGCTTGTGCTTAAAAGGTTTGATTGTGCAATAAAAGACTTCTGAATGCTTATACTAGTTCCTGACTATTGCATGCACAATTTTCTTAAGTACCTCAATTTGCAAGTAAACGGTGTGCACATACATGCCCAAGAGTGAATGTAACCAGCCTTTCCCTCCACCTCCTCCTCCCCTGGTGAGACAGGGTGTTGTCCTGTTTATTCTTATCTCCCAGCCAATGTGTAATAGAATAAGCAAAACATAACATGCTGCTACAAAGGGCCTGTTGTTTTCAGCCTGCTAATTGTGCTCCTTTGTGCCGGGGAAGGAAGCAGTCATAAATTTCTGTCATTATCTTAAGTAGTAAGGTTTCACAGCTTTGAGATTTTTTTTTTTTTTGCCTGTTCTTTGTTAGCTTCTGGTTGGATTTCTGATCTCCCAAACCAAAACCACCATACTTACAAACAATTCTTTTTAAATTTCAGGAGAGGTGAACCCCCTCCCCTGGTTTCAAGGTAGGATACAACCATAGCAGTTCTTTTCTTTCGGAATCAAACTTTGAGCCTTAAGTTCCGGTGGCCTTTCCAGTCACCACAGCTGCCAACTTCTCTCCTTTTTCTGACGTGCTCCGTAGTTTGGTTTGTGTGTGTGTTTTATTCCTTGTTATTGTTTATTTCTCAGATTTTAATAAATTCTCAATTTTCTGCATGGATTGTTTTAAAATATATTTTGAACGGGCAGGCCTTTCTCCTGTTTTCCTTTAATATAGCTCTCTGCTTTTTTAACAGGTGGGTGTGAATGATAGAAAGCAGCTCATACCATCCTTTTTTTTTTTTCTGTAAAATTTTAATCCTGTGTTTACTGGCAGCCCTGCCGTTGCTGTAGAGATGAACAAACAGAATGAGTCTGAGTAATGAGGTATATGCAAGGTGATTTATGCTCTCTCTGAAACATCCCCTTGGTTGCTTTCTTTGTGTTCAATTTCTCCATTTTATTTTTGATTTCTCTTTTTCTTCCTGAGAAAATTATTTGACTTTATTTCTGTCCTGTGTTATGGGGAGGGGCTCTTCCCTTCTAATGTGTTTTGGTTCTTTCATTTTGTTATCCTGAAATAATAACTGGTATTCATAAAGTGATGATCTTCTGGGGCTCGGAAAGCCCTTGGCAGCCATGATTTTGCTAGTTTTGACAGTACCAGTTTGTACTAACTGAGGTAGGTGGTGAGAATGTATGTGTAGCTTCCAGTTTTTACAGATCAGGTATGGGAGGATATGTAATGTCTCCAAGTCATTTAAAGACAGGGAAGTCAGGATAGTGCCTGTTGCTCAAGGAGTAGGGCGCTGGCCCCACATACCGGAGATGGTGGATTCAAACCCGGCCCTGGCCAAAAACTGCAAAAAAAAAATAATAATAATAATAATTAATTTAAAAAAATAAAGATGGGAAGTCAAGTAAGAGAGACAAGTAAAATGGCATCATCCTGGGATGGGCATTAGTGTCCAGGGGTTCAGACTCAGACTCAGGCAGGACTTAACTGACTTTGAGGATATATATATATATACACCCCACACTGCATGTACGTACATATATATATAATACACACACATATATACATATATATTTGCTTCAGGGTGTCCCCATAGAAATCATAGTGTCACCGTGATTGAAGATAACATTGAAAATGAGCATTCACCGAGGGCTAGTTTGGAGGTAGACATAGATCTGGATACTGGGCAAGTTCCTGGAACCCATGATTATTTAGGGGGCCAGGCTCTCTTTATTCTATTGGAGCAACAGGCAGAGTGAACTCACAGCTTTTGGTTTAGCTAGAATCTTCTTCTTGCCATCAAACAGCTGTGTTGCTTGTCGGGTCCATAAGTAGCATTTCATCATCATTATGCCATGATTCCTCAACCTCTGAAAGATTACGCTTAAGCGTTTTGTTTTCTTTGAACTGTTCTCCACACACATAGACTGACAGTCCTACCTTCAGAGAACACTGCTGGGGCCATCCTTCAAGAGAAGTTGTCAGGCCTTTGAAAGGCCTTCCTGAAGCAATCATCCCTCTGCCTACATTTGTAATCGCCTCTTTCTATTGATGTCATCATAGGCTCCTAATCTCTTCCAGTCCTGGAGCCTGAGATGGTCAGCAGTGCCTTGCCATTTTCCATCACAGAGAAAAGGCTCCCTCCCCCTTCCCTTCACATTTACTTCTTTTCAGAAGTTTTGTTACTGAATAGAACATACACTCCCTGGATGAGAAAGAACACTGGCATCGAGTGCACAAAATTGCTTAACTTGGGATATTCCAGATCTTGCAGGCTTTTTCTGTCAGGCCACTACACAGTGAGCAAATACTACTGGCTTCTGGGCTCTCATGTGTATATAGGGGCCATGGACCTAGGTAAGTATTTCTTTTAAGGATGCACTTCTTTTGGGGACAACACCAACTCCAGAAATAGTTCTCAAGCTCTGTGGAGGGAACATTGCCTCTGTTGCATTATAGCCAGTATACAGCTGGAAGTGACTGGGCATCTGAACCTCAGAGGCCTGTTTGCATAAAGGGTGAGAAATTTCCTCATCTGTTTATCTTACCCCCCAAATGTAATTAGATGAGTACCTCAGTTACCTTTTCTTTGTTAACTTGATTATATTAAAGCACCATAGATATGAGGAGATATTCCTTTAAAAACTGGATAACTTTTTAAAAAATATTGAGTATTAAGTGGGAGTTGAAAAGTACAATGCAGAAATCCACCCTGACTTAACCGCACAGTGGAGCTGAGAGTAGAGCATGTTATATTTCTTGGTTAACTAACCATGCAGCGGTGGTTTGTAGAGGTTACTCCTCAGAAGGGGGTGGGGGAACGTGTGGCCGTGGGGCCACATTTGGCCTCCTGAGTCCTTGAGTGTGGCCTTTTCTGACTGAATCTAAGTTTTACAGAACAAATCTTTTTATTAAAAGGGATGTTGCAGAGAATGATAAAGGTTTTCCTTCCCTCCTTTGGTGGGTACTTAAAAAAAGAACAGTCTTGAAATCAGAGGGCCGTAGGTTCCCTCCCCGTTGTTCTTCAAAGACAAAATGCTCAATCTGCAGTTGTTGGACAAACCAAATCTGCCCTTCACCTTCCCAGTGAACTTGCTGAAAATAACCACTTCCCCCTTCTCAAACATAAAGTGAAAGTCTTGGAACTTCATTCCAAACAAGTGGGACTGAGCTCCCCAGCCAAGCCTTGGGTTAGGCAAGGAGGAGGAAGTGCTCTGATGAGCCCAGGAACCTACCAGTGGGCCTTTGTTCCTTGGAGGTCACCTTGCCTAGTTGTTGGAAACTGTGGTTGACTAATCTGTTTTTGAGTTGATCTTCTCTATGAGGACCCCCTGAGAATCTAAGGATGGTACTTGTCTTTCAGAATGAGTCAGTTGTAGTTTCTGGCTTTTTTCATTTATGTGAAATTTCTGAAGATTCTACTGAAAGGTGATGGTTGGAAAGGGATGGATGGGCAAAGCCAAGAATTCATTTAATAAACACATCAATGGACAGGTATGATGAGTGCAGATGATGCCGTGGCCACAAGGAAATATAAAATCTCTAGCCTAATCAGGATTTTCTAAAAGTGGGTTTCAAGGAAGACTAGTTTTGTGGAATGTTAATAATGTGGGAAAAGGAACTGCCGTGGGTTAATTAGTTTAGGAAGTAAATGGATTAAACAAAGTTAAAAGGGATTCTTTACTGGAAGGCTTCTAAGAAAGCCTTTAATATCCTTATTATCCTGATTTAATATCCTGGTGTCTCTGTGCCTCTTGAAAACGGAGCCAGGATATGCAGCATTCCCCCAACTGTGGTGCCCATGGATGCCCCTCAACAGTCAGCATTTCTTGGGACCACTGTGGTTTCTAAAAACTAGATGCTTAAAACATACCTTGAGAAATATTTCTATTCTGAAATATCTGGGAGTCCAAGCTGGCTATGGAATTCATCTTTCATTCTGTTAGTGGTGAGTGAGAATCTGCACGTGTCACACTCGGGCAAGGGCCTTGCTGTGTGGCAGTGATGAAGCACCAGTCCTGCCCTCTCAGGAGACCTACAGTTTAGTGCCAGAGTCCCTCCACTTTTCTGATTATACACCTCTCTCTGAGCAGTCGCTTCCTTCATAAAGCTATATTTATTTGTAAGTTGTATGGCGTTAATATATTGAGTACATTAGTAAACACATAAAATAGAAAGTTTTTAAAGATTAAAAAAATTATAAAAGTAAATTCTACTATTTTCTGCTTTCACTCCAGTGAATTGTCATATGCTCTGGGATCCCTGCAACTGCCTGGGCCCTGCCACGGACACTCTGATTCAGTGGATTTGGGGTGGGGTCTTGGCATCAGGAATGCTAATGGGTGCTTCAGCCTGATGCTGCTGAAGGTGTTAGAGAGCAGTGGGTGTGAGATCTCGCTGGATGAATGTCACCTGGGAAGCTTCCACTGATGTCTTTTCTCAGGTGAGAAAACCAGACTGAGGAAAGAAGCCTCAGCATGCAAGTGAGAGGGTGGGGAAGGCTCCCTTGCCATGTTCTCTGCTTGTCTGTTGCTTGGAAGGAAGCTGTGCTCCCTAGAAGCTGCACCCAATCACAGGCGGGGACTTTGGGCAAGTCCCCAGGCCTCTCTGGCCTGATTTTCTTCTCCGGAAAAGCTAGGGTTTGGTTTAGAATAGCCTGCAGAGTGTCTTAGAGCCCTAACATTCTTTTGATTTAATTAGATTTTTTTATTTGAGCAGGGGTGGGGGTAATTGAATTTTGTTCAGCAATTTAACATACATATATATTTTCTTTTTGATGTAAGAGCTAGTTAGATCATGAGGCTTGGATTTTCTTGGATTCCATGGGCAGCGAGGCAGCAGTAGGCGTTTAAATTTTAGGCCCCCAAGCAGAAGTTTCAGAAGGGGCCTCTCTTACCCCTAGTTAATTGCAAAATAAACAGATCTCAAGGGCAGGGGCCCCTTCATTTCATAATAACCGCCTCTGCTCTGTGCATCATCAGTGCAAAATAGCATTTTCAAATACTGCATCAGGAGAGGCTTCCATTGATGAAGGCCTTCTTTCTTCAGCTTGGCAATTTATGGCTCAGACCTCCTCCTTTAGCCCCCTCAGAATTAGTGGCTAACTTGTCTCTCCCCAGTCTCTTGTTTTTAGCTTCCATATATCTTCTTTGCAAGCTAATAAGTTGCACATACATATGTTTGAACAGTTGTCAGGCTTGTCTGCTGCTCAAACTGTGCTTTGGTTTAAAACAAACAACAACAGAGAACCCGGAGGTTGGGAATGGGGGAAGACATTCAGTTGTGCCTGCAGGTGGTGTTGTTTTGACCTTGACAGTCAGTTTTAAACGACCTGTCAGGCACCTTTGTGTGCTTCTGGGCACATCCACCTGGAAGATATTATATCCCCAAAGCTTTATGTGCCCCAGCAGGCAGGCACCAGGTCCCTGGATTTTGTTTTCATTGATGGAGGGTTAATGCATGCATGGCAGAACTTTACTGAGGTGGTTGGCTACAACCCTGTTTCATTTCATTCTGACTTCTCTTCTCCCTTGACCTTCCTCCTCCCTCCCCATGGACTCCCTCTACACTTCATCAGGCCTCTCTGTTTGACATCCCCGCTTTGGCTTCAGACCACTGCTTCTTGGCTTTGATATCTCCTTGCAGAGCTGCAAGCAATCAGGAGATTATGGGTCCCAGAGCTCAGCAGGACACACTACCTGGTAGGGAGCTCAGCCCCAGTCCCCAGGCCACTGCATGGAATCAGACCCAGAGGCCTGCCTGGCCCCTCTGCTGTTCTGGTAACAACCTGGAGTGTAGTCCCCTGAGAGTACCTACTTGGCTTAAGTGTTGTCTGGAGAGACCTCTTCAGGAATTATTGTGACCTTCCCTATGTGCACCTGGGTTGCCTCTGCTGGATCTGTCTACGTTTAATCTTCTTAAACTTAGATTCTCACCCATCCCCTTGGATGTCCATGCCTGTGTCAGGACACTGGGGTGAGGACAGTGAATGGACAAAGGAAAGGAACCACTGGATACGGCCTTGTGCCTGCTAACATCTGGGTAGTTTCAAGGTATTTGAAGATATGGATGAAGGCTCATTATCCAGAGGACACCTCTTCCTTGGCTTCCATGGCCAAGGTCCCAGTCCGTGGAGGGAGATCTGTACTGTATTTCTAAAGGTAAAGGTGAGGGCGAGAGTGCTTGTTCTCAAAACCATTTAATTATACATCTTCTCATTCTGTAATACTTCCTTCACATTTAGAAAGAAAAAGGCCCAGATACAGATATTTACCTCACAAAGAGTCATCAACAGTAGTGTGCCCCTTCATTCAGCTCTCAGAGGTCTGAAAGACAGTGTCCCTGCCTGGGAACTGACTTAGGATCCGAGAGGAAGACCAGTGCTTATCAACCTGTCCTCCCCAGACTCTAGGAATCTTCGCAGGTCATGGCAGTGCATCACACTGTCTTTGTTACTCAGAGAGGACTCTCTGTCTGCCCCTCCAATAATTTTCCACCGACCAGGCAGGGCAAGCTCTGCTTTCTGCTTGGCTGAGGATTTTATCATGCAGAGTGATGAGTCCCAGCAGGTGCTGACAGCCAGATCAGGGCCTGGGCTTCTGCACCTCTTAGCCTCTGAAGCTCAGGGCAAGTGGTTCCTAACGATGGTTGTCTGCTTGAGCTGAGCAATGGAAATGTGTAGACAGGCCTGTAAGGGCAAGCCCCAGGCAACCAAGTGCACTTCATATTCTGTGTCCCAAGGGAGATAGCGTGAGATGAAGGAAGAAGAGCATTGACCTTGGAGTCAGAAAGACTGATGCCAGCCCCAGCTCTGCTGTAACTGCTGCGAAACCCTACCGAGTTCCTCATTGGTATATTTTGGTATATTGCCATAGACTGCCAGGACTCTAGGGCAGATTAGATAGAACCACATGTAGATCCCTGGTACATGTTAGGCTCTCAGTAAAAATATTGATTCCTTGCTTTAGTAGTCTTAGAGAAATTTGGCAGTTGTATGAGTCAAAAGCATATAAAGCTTGTTGTTTATTAGTGGGAATCACAAACTTTGTGGTCTCCACTAACCTGCAGTGCCCGTGATTCTCTGAAATAATGGCTCTAGGGAGGAAACAGGAGTACGTGTGATGAGTTATCATGGTAGTATGACAGTATGAAAGGTTTGTTACAGAATTGTTGAGTCCCCACGACTTAAATTGCACAAACAATTATTTCTCAATTCACTGAAGGAGCATTTAGAGCAGCACCTACATTTTTGTTAGGCATTCCTTCAAGACTGTAGCTTTAAATATACATATTAAGTCTTCTTCCTCCTGAAAAATAAGGTAAAGAAGGCAGTAGAATAAAACCAAACATTGTTTGGTTCATGTCAAAATGCATTTCTTAGTTCCTTTCCCACATCTAATAATAAAAAGAAATCTTGTGCCTGATCTTCTGTGGATTTGGGATCCCACCTGGATTCAACCAGGCTATTTGAAACTTGTCTGTTTGTTTGCCTGGCTTGCAGCCCCACTGGGGTTCTGGTCCTGCCGGTTAGACAAAGCTCTGTGTCCTTGACCTCTTTTCCTGTCACTTTTACATGGGAGATTGAGCCCTGCGAGCTATTGAAGCAGCTCTGATCTGTTTTCAATATTATCAGAGAAATTATCTGACCTGTGTTTGAAAGCACTGTGTGGTGGAAACTTCTGAAAGAACCCTGTGTCACCATACCTGTCTTCTCCAGGGAGACTGAGAGTCAGAAGGCCAGGACCAAGCGTGTGACCAGCTGCTGTGGGGAGTTGCACAGCCTACTGTGCACTGTTTTTCCTTTGAAGGCCAGGCTCACTCCACCTGTCTTCACCACCCAGCTCTCCCAGAAGCATGTGCAGTATTTTGTAAATAGTATTTGTCTGTCTTGGCTGATATAATCCTGTAGGTAGGCCAGAATGGGAAGTCTCAAGGTACTTCTGCAAAAAGAATTTTAATTTTGCAAAAGGGATCAACCATAAAAGACCTTTGAATAGTACATTTCTTTAGTGTAGCAGGCTCCTCCCATTCCTTAGGTATAGTACTTCCGTGAACTTTTTGTCTAACCTTCATGTTTCTTCATGCAGATGCAAGCCAGTCAAGACTATATAGATTATTATCCTTCCTCCCTTTTCTTAAAAAAAAAGGAGATAGAACACACACCCTGACTTACATTGTGCTTTTATCACTTAACGTTATAGCCTAGGTATAATATTAGGCCTTAAAGAGTTTCTTGTTCTTTTTATTTAGCTGCATGGTATTCTACTCTATAGATGTTCTCAGTTATACTTTTTCAAAATATGGATCTTTGAGGTTTTTTTTCCAATATTTTACTGATGTAAATAATGCTGCATTAAGCACCTGGTGGCATTTTAAAAAGTCAGAAAATCACAGGGATTTCATTTAACATATCCATCACATCGTGGAAAGTACTGATATGCCTGTGTCATGATTATCCCTTCTTATATAGGTGGAGCCACATGAAGTTTCTGTTTGAGGAAATTTCAAAAACATTCCCCTATCGGTGCTTTCATGGGCTTCACTAATACTTGGAGAAATGTACATGCAGTAAAGCAGGGCTGCAAATAAGAATCTTAAGTTGCTCATTCTAAACCTAATATGTCCTTGGGTAGATCTTGCTCATTTAGGTTCAAGACCTTATTTAGTAAACCAAGTGGAAGCCATAATGACCCCTGACCCCTTTTCAGCAGTTTTGTAATGATGTAGTTCCTTAGATTTCATTAATTTTAACAATTCTAAATTGTGCTTCTCTCTCACTAACTTAGGAAGTTTAAAGAGAATCTCTTTAAAAAAAATAAATCTATTTGTTTTCTGTTTTTAAATAGCATTAAGCCTGGGTGCAGTGACTCATACCTATAATCCCAGCACTTTGGGAGGCTGAGGCAGGAGGATTGCTTGAGGCCAGGAGTTCAAGATCAGCTTGAGCAATCTAAGCCAGACCCTGTTACTAAAACATATATATATTAGCTGGGTGGTAAAAAAAATTAAAAAGTAAAATATCAAATTAGGCTCAGCACCTGTAACTCAGTGGTTAGGGTGCCAGCCACATACTCTGGGGCTGATGGGGTCAAACCTGGCCTGGGTCTGCTAAACAATAGTGACAACTACAACAAAAAAATAGCTAGGCATTGTAGTGGGCACCGTAGTTCTAGCTGCTTGGGAGGCTGAAGCAAGAGAATCGCTTAAGCCCAAGAGTTTGAGGTTGCCGTGACACCTCGGCACTCTACTGAGGGTGATATAGTGAGACTCTGTCTCAAAAAAACTAATAATAATAAAATATCAGATTAAATTTTAAAAGTTAGCTGATTATGGTGGTGTGCACCGCTACTCCCAGCTACACGGGAGGCTCAAGCAGGAGGATTGCTTAAGACCATGAGTTTTGAGGTTGCAGTGAGCTCTGATGATGCCATTGCACTTTAGCCTGGGCAACAGAAAAAGACTCTGTCTCTAAATAAGTAAATAAATAAATAGCTTTAAGAAATGCTATTTATTTTTCTGGTTAAGAGAACTACGTAGTATTCATGCTTTTTGTGCTGCTGGTTTTATTTACTTAGTAGGTGATGCCCTTTTGCTGAGTGGCGCCAGCTGGTGGCTGGGCTTGCAGGATAGAGTGTGTATCCCACAGTCTCAGAGGTGAACAGGCAAGAAGGTGCCCAGAACCCTGGCCAAAAGGCAGCTTCCAGTCAACAAAGGGGCAATTTTTTTTTTAACCATGTGGAGAAAAGAAATGAAAGGGAAGGCTAATGCTGCCTCTTTTTCTCAATGGGAGGATGTTGGGAAGACAAAGACTTTTGATGGTTTTAATCTTAAGACTTGGGCAGAGGCCTAGTGTGATCTGAATACAGAAGAAGTGGAATGAAATACCAGAAAGGGAAGTGGAAAGTAGTGGGTTATGGAAACAATCAAACGCGTCTGAATTTCCAGGCTCCTTAAGGAAGAATGGATTGAGCTGGGGTAGAGCTGCTGAAACAGCTTTTAAAGACTTAGTTCAATGTCCATATGCCAACCCACCCCTCCGTGTATGTCTAGGGCACACCACCTAATACTCAATTTTAAATAGTAGGCAGAGCCTAAGCTGCTTCCCTGTTATGGTGTCATGCTGGCCAGACTAATCTAATTTTTTTCAGTGACATCAATGGGAGGCAAGCAATACATGTGATTTATCTCAGCCTTAATCAGGGATGACAATGAAGAACAAATTCAGTAAATGTTCTTTACCAGCACAGCAAATAATTTTTTTGTATCTCTAAAGGGCAACCATTTTAGTGAATATAAAATTAAGATAAGTCGTAGGCTAACACACACACACACAGGCATTCAGCATACTGACCTCCCTGGCAGTTATTTATTGTAGAAACACACAAAATACAGTGATCCCGTGCTGTTTTGGCAGGGCACTCAACACAAACAGAACCATCACAGAAGGGCGAAGAGGCCCAGAGACACTGTGTGGGGAGCTGCTGGTCATTTGTGTCACACAGCCCACACAAGCCCCCATTACCCCATTGCAAGACACTTTGGCCCCTTTCAGGATATGATGATCTTGTTAGAAGCTAACACAGCAGCTGGACGGTCATTTTTGTCATGCTTTCAAACGGCTGCCTGAATGTGACGTGAAATAGACATGTGCTTGTCTGGTGTGTAAGACCAAACAAATGACTCTTTCTAAAAAGAAAATTTTAAAAAATGGCCAGCCCTTACTTCTCTTGCCACAGCAAATCGCCTTCCTTTACAGCCTGATTCCAACAGAATATCTGATTACGTCTTGCTGGCTAACATACTTCCATTTATTTGCTCTGCTACTAACCCTTCCAGACTTTTCTTTTCTAGGCTAGATAATCCCAATCGTTTTGAGTTTCTTTTCTATAGCTTCTATTTTCCTATTCTTTAGTCATCTCAGTTGCTTTCCACTGGATCATTTTCTAGTTCTCTGTATCACTCAGAAATTTTGATAAGTCTGAAAACAGGCCCAGTCAGCTGGAAAGCCGTCTCCACAGCTGACTATAGGACTCATTTATTGAGCTCTGAACTCTATGTCTCACATCGGGCTGCGTACATTTCTTGTATTAAGCCATTAATACATGACGGGGGCCTTGTAACCCCAGCTCTCTGACTTTGGAGCCTGCCTTCTGAACCTCTTCTCCCTGGTGCCATGATTTCATTCACTTATCCCCGAATCTTATATTTAATGTTAACAACCGTACTGGGCAGTTGACTCGCTTTCCATTTAAAGATCATTACAGCTCTATACCCTTTTACTACGTTATTAACACATGGTTAGTCATTCCTTACTTCAGACTGGTCTCCATGTGTTCCTAGAAATTCATTTTATTGAGCCACTTTTCCAAGTTCTTTGAGTCTCATTGAATTCTAATTCAGCCCTTCAAGAGGCTTGTTCACCCTCCTTCTCTGGAGGATCTAATGAGGTCTCTTAGCTGGTGAGCCTCCCGGGCAGTTTGGGTGTTGGGTGCCCTCTTGATGCCATCCTTCACACTTCCCTTGTCTCTCCTCCAGGTTTCCACACCAGACTAAATGGAAGTAGGTACCGACGAAGCAAATGTTGGCTGTCCGGGGGCGGTGAATTTTTAAGTAGTTATCTATTTTTTCAAATTTGGAGGATTCACAAGAATTTTACAATAGCTTTAGAATAAGAAAATCTGACTTGGATTTTGTTTTCAGTCCAGGGTTCTCGTGTGCTTAGTGCTGTCACTGAGAATCCGGGGCACCGTTCACTGTCAGTGTGTGGAAGCCATGCTTTTGGAATGAAACCAACAGTATATATGAAAGGTACCTGCTGACGTTGAGTTGTATGGCAGCCCCAGCTTACTACGGTCTCTGGCATGGTGACCCTCTGTTACTATTTTCTGAATAAGGGAAAGAATGGATTATAGAAGTATTGTCATAGCAATAGCGATGAACATTATTTTACTTTTCGTCAAAGATCTCTAGTGTGATTTCCCCAGTGTTTGGACAACGGTTTAAACCAGAAGAGGGTATGACATTTATCTTCAAAATGAAAATGAAAATCGAAAATATTCTGTCACAACACATTTTTTTAGAAATAACAAAAAAAAAATCAGTGTTCCAGAATCTCTTCAAGCCCCCAAAAGAGGATTTCAGAAGTCTTTGCTCTTCAGCTTTCTTTCATTTCCTTCTCTCTGTTTTCTAGTTTCCTGCTTCCTGTGTGGCATTTCTGGCTCCTCCCTCTTGCACACCCACAGGTGTCAAAGTCAGCCGAGGACAATGTCCAGAGAGGCATTGGTTTACTGTGATTATAAGTAAAGTTTGCTGTATTCTTAAATTTGTGAACTAAGAGGTATTTAGCAACACTGCTGGGAATATTGCCTAATTTTCAGGTGGAACCAGAAAAGAGAATATTTCTGTTCTTCCAACCATTTGTCAAATTCAGCTCAAAACAGGATTTTGAGTACAGAATATTTTTTTCTGCTTGCTGCATAACTCAGTTAATCTGTAAACCATGGGAGTGTGTTATTAAGAGCATTTGCAGAAGGGTGGAACCGGGAGCTCATGGCCCAAGCAAGAACGTTTCATTATTTACAGAGCAAGGTAATGAAACTCCTGAGAGTTTAATTTTGAGTCTCCTCAAGGAAATTATGGATGAATTCTTTTACCTTGATGGAGGAACAGAATTAAATAGAGAAAACAACCATTCTTTTACACTTCTTTTTCCTCTTTCAATTTTGTGCTCTAGTTTTTTGCAATATCACTCTCAAGTCTTGGAAATACAACTGCTTCCCATTTGGTGAGCGTTCCCCCCCCCCCATTTGGCAACAGCATTTTCCTGTGTTTTTAATGGCACCAAAATTAACATGACTGTTTTTATTTAACAGAAACAACTTCAAGTTTTATATTACACACCCAGCCAAAGAATCTTTGATTTTTGCCCTGGAGTTTCCCAAGATGTTAGCATGGCTTTGAAAAGAGGGCTGTCTAACTGCTGTTGCAAAGATGGCTCAGGGAGCAGGGCACATTGGGAGGGAGGAGCGAGAGGATGGAGGAGGTGAGGGAAATTGGCCTCCCCCAAGTTGCTATTTTTAAAGTATGCTTGCCTACTGAATAGCTCAATTTACAAATCCTACTGGATATCGTTTTGACCTTCCCCATTTTTCTTTCTTGTTGAAAGCGTGATGGATGTGTTGGAGGAAGACCAGCCATGTGTCCTTTTGTTTTGCATGTGTGTCCTCCTTTATGAATGCCAGGCCCTTCCCTCCCCTTGAGACTAGACTCACGTGGTCAAAGGAATCTTGAAGGAGATATAGCCAAGCCCAGAATCGCTTAGGAGGTGAGATGCAAATCCCAATTAGAGACATTCCAGGAAACACATAACTTTATTTGTTAAACAAATAGTCTTATGTGAGGCTTGGCAAAGAGACTCACTTATTTTAAATAGGTGAAGTAAGCATTACCGTTCAAGGGAGCGCCCTCCTATGCAGCTGGAACTTTGAAGCCCAGTTTTAAGGTTTTAAGTTGGAACATGCAAAGTTCTTTTTTCCTTGGCTTGGATTCTAGAGAATGTTGTTTCCTCATTTAGTAATTGGAGAATTAATGGGGTTCTTTGTGATGCTACTGTAGAAGAGAGACTGTGTTTTATTTGATTCAGGGACTGTAATTAAAGTGGCGCCCATTGGCGTGGTTAGAGTTAAGGTTGCTTCAGCTTTTCCAATATAAACTCATATTTCAGGGGTTTATAACTAGCTATAAAAATTTGCTTCTAGCTACAGACCTGGCATATTCAGTGTCAGCCTAGGAATAACCTTTACTTTTTAAAAAATATTTTTAAAAGGATAATTAAAAATTCAGTTTAGCTGTTTATAACTGTTGTTGCAAGGATGCAAGGAAATAAAAATAGCTTTTCTTTTTTTAGCAAAAACTTGTGACCCACATTTTTTAATGTGGACAAGGTTATTAGATTTTTTTTTTAATGTCTTCAAAGGAAAATACAGCAAAATCCCTGTGAAAGCTATTTCGAAAGGATATTGTTTCAATTTTCCTCATGGCAACAGGCAGGACACCAACAAATGTCCCCCCTTGTTCTCTCAAGACATGAGCCTCCCATAGGACTACTGACAGAGTTGCCAGTGGGCTTCAAGTTCACTGTAACAAAACTCCTGGCCAAGGAGTGCACAGTGGCCTCTTGGCAGATGGAAATATGGCCAGCCCCAGTAATGAGGTCCTGGCAACTCTCCTGTCCCACCCAGCCCTAATGCTCTGGGCCTTACCTTTTGGGACACAGGGAATAGCCCAGGTACAAAGCTATATTAGAGACCCTTCTTGGCATCTGGGGAGCCTTCTCTAGCCATTACTTTTTCTCCCTTCTCCCAGTCCACATGGGTAACGAAGGGAAGGAGAGTTTGTCTTTCTAGGACTCTCTTTCTAGGAGTCTCTCTTCAGTTCAGTGGCATCTGTCACAGCAAGTAGCTTTAGGTGGGGCCGTTTTTGTACACTTTAAGAGATGGGTGTGCCACAGTTTGCACAGGTGATTCAAAAGTTCTCCAAATAGAGCCTTCTTTTAAGACCTCAAGGGTAGGCAGATTTGCCTTTAGCTATTCTTTCCCTAGTAGGTAGGGTCTTCGGTGATGACATGTGATGATAGTGATGGTGGTGCTGGCTGTGATGGGGGAAGGAGCAACAGTATTGGCCCTGGTAAAGGTGCTGGTGATGTTACTAGTGGAGCTGGTGATGACCACAGTGGTAGCAGTGGCAGTACCAACAGTGGAAGTGGAAGAAGTGACAGTGGTGATAGGTGGCGATGGCAACAGTGGGGGCTACAGACTTCTGCCTGCCTGAGCTGCTTGCAGAAGCCTTTGTTCATTTTTGTAGAAAGCAGTCGCTTGGGGAATCTGCTGTTGTCCCTTCCCTATACATAATATGCCCAGTGGAGGTTAAAACTGGATTTTGGCAGCTCTTGCTTCCCAATGCATGATTAATTTGGTTTGTGAAAAAGATGGGTACATGCCCTTTTTTCACAGGCAAGTCTCCATTTTAGAGCTAGAGAACAACCTTTCCTTTCGATTGCCTCCAGTTTAGGAGCAAGGAGTACCCCCAAGCCATCAGTAGAGAGGCACTGGGACATACCTAGTGTTTCTACCAAAATTTAAGTACTGCCTTGTCCTACGAACCATGCCCTGTGCTTTGCATACATGATATTGGTAAATCCTTCATCAGCTCTGTAAAGTAGGTTTTTATTATCTTGGTCTTACAAATGAGGAAAGTGAGGCTTGGCTTAGGGGTAGCAAAGCTAGGATTTGAAAACCTCTGTCTATGAAACCTCAAACCCTTTGCTTTTCCTCCACTGCAACCTCTGTCTAGCTATTTCAGCCCTCTTAGAACATTCTAAAATGTTTCTTGTCTTAGGTGAGGGTACAGGAAGAATTTAATAAGAGAATATTCCGTATTTGGATTTTTTCCTCTGAGTGTGAGCAGAGAGAATGTCTTTTCTCTGTACATATTTCCTTACACTGGTAGTGTACTCGGATGACCCTTTAAAATTTTATATGGGAACTGTTTGGAGGCTCTTCCCGCATGTTTTCAAGGCTAGAACTGTGGAGTGATCTTTTCCTGACCTGGCTGGTCTTTGGCCAAATAGGACATTGAGGAAGCCAGAAACCAGGCCCCAACAGAAAAAGCAAATAGAGATAAATATTTATCCTCATCCCAGTGGGATCCCTAGGTTTTCAAGATCAAAGGCCTACTTTGTGTGTGTCTGTTCGTAAGCCTTGGGTAAGTATACAGAAGCGGGCAACCTGCAGTAAAGACTGCGGTACTCAGGTTCTCTAGCCCTCAAACAAATTCCCTTCTGATATTAAAAAACAAACAAACAAAAGACTCTCATTTATAAAAATACAAATGTAAGTTATATTTCATAGATACAAAGTAAGAAAGAGGGGGGGGAAATGGAAGATAACAAAGAGAAAAGAAAGAAGATGAGAAGAAATGGCAAACAAAGCAAAAAGAGGGAAGAGGAAGAGCAATGGCCGTATGGTTAGTGCCAGGGAATACTTTTTTTTTTTTTTTGGAGACAGAATGTCACTCATTTACCCTGGGGTAGAGTGTCATAGCATCTGAGCTCACAGCAACCTCAAACTCTTAGGCTCAAGTGATCCTCTTATCTCAGACTCCCAAGTAGCTGGGACTACAGGTACCTGACACAACGCCCAGCAAGAAATCCACCTGTCTCCATCTCTGAGATTACAGATGTGAGCCACTACTCCCAGCCAGGAAAACTTTTATAGAAAGTGTGGGGGAGGGTGCTATGATAGATATCTATTCTTCCCATTCTGTAGATTAACTTTTCACTTTTTTTTAAAAATTTATTGTTGAGGATTCATTGAGGGTACAAGAAACCAGGTTTCACTGATTGCATTTGTTAGGTAAAGTCCGTCTTATAATCGTGTCTTGCCCCCAAAAGATGTGGCACACACCGAGACCCCACCCCACTCCCTCAACTTTTCACTTTCTTGATAGTGTTCTCTGAAGTAGACAAGTTTTTCTTTTTGGTGAAGTCCAACTTATATTCTTTTGTCTTTTTGGTGAAGTCCAACTTATATTCTTTTCTTTAATCACTTGTGTTTTGAATATCACATGTGAGAATCCATTGCCTAATCCAATGTCAGGAAGACTTTTACTTGTATTTTTTTATGAATGTTATAATAAATGTTTTATAGTTTTAACACTTTTAGGTCTTTGATCCAATCCAATTGGTTTTTGTATGCAGTATGAGGTAGGGACCTTTTGCATGTTAATATCCCTTTGTCTCTGATTTTTGTTTCCTAACTTATCAAACATGTATGATGTACATATGGTATGCCAGGCACTGTGCTTGATACCAGGAATTGTGCTTGATGCCAGGAATAGAATAGTCACCAAAGTAGTCATCAGTGTCAAGAGTGTCTCAGGACTTAGGGAAAAAATTCAAGAAATTTGGGAAGAAAAGTAGACTTTTGGAGGAATTAGATTCTCTAACAGAGTTTCTCAAAGTGTACTATGAGGAAACCTACATTAGAATTACTTAGATTGCTTGTTTTAAAAAGTATACAGACTAATCATATATTTATATGTATATTGTATATAATACAAATATATAAAATTTAATACGTGTGTATATTTCTTATATAACTGTAGTATGAGAATGACTACTTTATAGATTGAAAGTTGGCTAGTCCTGGTTATTATTTCCCTGAGATTATTATTGAATATATGAATATCATTGATTTATATTTTTCAACATGAAAAAAATCAGACCATTTCTGTGGCCTTATTTTGAGATTGAAAGAAGTGAGGCCATTGTCTGACCACATACCAGACTGCAGTTGTGGAAATCATTCTTGCAAAAGCCTGTTGATGAAGAAATGTCTTAGATAGGAAACATGATATATCTCTGGAAAGAGAAGTAAGAAACTGTTCCTCATTCCTAAATTGGATCTACTTCACAAAACAGGCCATGCCTGCCCATGATGCCAAGGCACTGGGCAGAGTTTCCTAGAGCAGCTGGCTACAGCTGCTCTTTCCACCAGAATTCTTCTCTCTCCCATAAAAGCACCCATAAGACATCTTTGCAAGTCTCCCCTACTCACCCTGGCCACTTGGCAGATGTGACTCATCTTGGGGAGAACCCATTACCCGCTTTTACCTATATTTCCTTTCCTGTTCATTCTCTGAATAGAGAGGGATCCAAATGCCTTGAGTCTAGCTTTTTCTTAGCATTTGGAGTACTTGGTGGCTTGGATGCTATCTGACCTCATGACTACAGGTGGTGCAGAGGAGCTGTGTAAGGGAGAAACACAATGACATACTCACACTTGTCTGTGTACCTTGCCTACGTGATCTAAGGGTTCATGAGTGTGAAAAAGCAGTGTTAGGAGGGTGACTACATCAGGTGTTTAATTTTTAAAATTAGAGATGGCTAGGCCGAGCACCGTGGCTCATGCCTGTAATCCCAGCACTCGGGAGGCTGAGGCAGGTGGATTGCCTGAGCTCACAAGTTCAAGAGCCTGAGCAAGAGTGAGACCCTGTCTCTAAAAACTAGCCAAGGCATTGTGGCGGGCACCTGTAGTCCCAGCTTCTTGGGAGGCTGAGGCAAAAGGATCGCTTGAACCCAAGAATTTGAGGTTGCTGTGAGCTAAGATGCCACGGCACTCTACCCAGGGTGACAGAGTGAGACTCTGTCTCAAAAACATAGTAAGACTCTTGTCTCGAAAAAATGGGAGACAGATGGCTGTTTCTACCATGTGAACTGACTGGACATAGGCTGTTTTGTATATTCTCTAAGGGACTGAGGGAAAAAGATAATGATCATTAAAAATGTTGTGTTGAGGCTTAGCGAAAGCATGAGTGAATTCATTTTTAACCTGAAAGTGGAGAAAACTGCTGGGTTTTCTCAGGCCCAATAGAAGGAAAGATTGGTAAACTAGATCATACAAATATAAAATTCCTTTTGCATGTAAAAAAATAAGCAAAGCAAATGACTCATTGGGAAAAAATACCTTCAATTTATACCACAGACAAATAATGAGCTTCTGAAAGCAGAATAGGAAAAAAAAACCATCCACCCTATCTAAAAATGAGCTGGAGATACGAACAACCAATTCACAGTAAAAGAGACACAGTTTTCTCTTAAACCTATGAAAAGATACTCAACTTTGCTCAGCATAGGAGAAATACAAATGAAAACTGTATTGAGAAACCATTTCTTACCAATGGAATTGGCAAAAATCCCAGAGTTTCAGGGAAGAAAGCACTCCACATTGCAGGCGGCTTAACTTCCATAGAGAGGAATTTACAACATTTAGCAAAATAAAATATGCCTTTGACTCCAAATTCTAGGAATTTATTCTAAAGAAACATTGGCAAAAATATGAAAATATGCATTACATAGTTATTTGTTGGCATAGCAAATGACTAGACACAACCCAAATACCCATCACTTTGGGCCAATTTAAAGAAACTGTGGTATATTCACACAATGGAGTACTAGGTAGGTATAAAAAGGAACGTGGGCCATCTCTAAGACTATGCAGTAATCTTCAGGATATATTGTTAAGTAAAAGGAGCCAGGTGGAGAATGTGTATATAGCATGTTAATTAAGTATTAATCCTATTGGTATTTTACAAAAATAGTGGAAATATAAAAATATTTTTAAGTATCTGCTTATATTAGAAGGGGATAGGGTCGAGGGGACAGGGAAGAAAGACTTCTTCTTACTACACCTTGTTTTATAGATTTGGCTTTAGAACCAAATAAATATTGTACATAATTACTAAACAAGCTATTGTTAAAGCAAGCCCTAAAAGTTAAAAGTGGAATGAAACAGAAGCACCTAATTGTGTTTTGGTTTAGTGGCATAACTGCACGGAGTAACTCTTTCAAGTGACTTTAAAGTACAGTTAACGTGATTGTATGCTCCTCGTTGTTTTACTGTGGTTTATCATATCATGAATGTTAGTGATAATATGAATGTTTGTTGAGGGATAAGGCAAATGAGTAATTATGTTGGATTCTTTGAAAACCAATGGAAAAAGGAGATAGAGATGTAAAGTTGATGAGGTTAGGTAAAACCTCCTCAGTCAAGAATTTGAAAAAACCAACTTTCTGTTTCACTGATGTTCTGAATGATTCTTTTGTTTTTAATTTCATTTAATTCTGCTATAATTTTGGTTATTTCTTTTCTTCTGCTGGGTTTGGGGTTGGAATGTTCTTCCTTTTCCAGTTGCTCGAGATGACCCATTAAGGTGTTGGCTTCCTCTCTTTCTGTTTTCTTGATGAAGGCTTCCAACGCTATAAATTTCCCTCTTAGGACTGCCTTTGAAGTATCTCACAGGTTTTGATAAGTTGTGTCTTCATTAGAATTTTGTTCCAAAAATTTGGTGGTTTCCTTCTTTATCTCATCTTTAACCCAGCTATCATTCAGCATAAGGTTGTTTGATTTCCATGACTTTAAGTATGAAGATTCCTGTTGCTATTGAGTTCAACTTTTATTCCGTGATGGTCTGAGAAGGTACAAGGAATAATTTATATTCTTTTAAATTTGTTGAAGTTAGACTTGTGTCCTAAGATATGGTCAATTTTGGAGGATGATCCATGGGCTGATGAGAGGAATCTGTATTTAGTTTTACTAGGATGAAATGGTCTGTAGAATAGGAAGTTTTCTAGTTGTGTCAACTGAAGGGCCGAGGCATAGTGTCCAACCAAGTAGCAGTGAGCGTCCTTAGCACCCAGTTTGCAATTTCTTTCTCACTAAAAGGAACTAGGACTCCTTTTAGTAGAAAGTACTGTTTCTAAATTTGTGACAGGAAACATACTACTTTTGCCTGGAGTTTGTTGTCGTGTCAGACACCAAAGAAGCTAGTGATTGGAGATTACTAAAGCCACAGCCAAAGGACTCGGGAGCCAAATCCAAGAAGTTTCCACAAGGACAATTTGAGCCTCAGTGAGATAATAACTACAATGACTTGAAACAGATCAAATACATCCAAGCCCAAGAGTTCATAATAATAAAAATAAACTCACGTAATTGGCCACCTTTACGAATGCCAGAGAATTAACTCATTTATTTAAAAACTGATAAATAAAGGAAATCAAGCTTTTGTCCTGTCTTTTCCTATACACACTCATCTCAGCATAATCAAATTGCTGAGAAGGGGAGTTTCTCTTTATAGAAGGATTTCAGCTAATAAATCAAGAAATAATGATAGAAGGAGAATATTATTATTTTGCAACCCCTGATTAATTAAGGGTTCTGGACAGTGATCATTTTGTACTTTCTAATGGGAATACAGAACACCTCTATTGAAATATTGTTATGCAACTAAAACTAACCTGAATCTGATCAAGCCTCTAGATGTGATTATCAATTTACAGGAAATACAGAAGATGAAGGAACAAATTAAATGACAATACAGGAATACAGAGGATAGAAATATCTGATAGGTAATCAAGACTATCTTATTACCCATTTACAGGAAATACAGAGGAACCAATTAAATGACACCACAGACAGGAAGCAAAATCCAGGCAATCTTAAACTCCGTAAGACAAATAAACTGGGTTTTTTTTTTCCAGAAAATAAATTGCAAGGAGAAGAGGGAGATAGAGGACCCTGAAAGAAACTTAGAGAAATACCAATGAGTTGCAATTTATAAGTCTTATTTGGATACCAGTTTGGAAAATCAACAAAAATAAACATTTATGAGATAATCAAGAAATCTGAGCAGTGACTGGAGAGTCCATGGTATAGCAATTATGAAATTATTTAGGGTATACTAAGGATAGTATTATGGTTTCATTTAAAAGGAGTCCTTATGTTTTAGAGCTTCACATGAAAATATTTTTTTGAGGGAGACGAATTAAGTTGTTTTGAAGTACTTTCAATATCAGTGTGGGAACTTTATACTTGATCTGATAGACAGTGAGGAGTCATTATAGGTACCTGAGAAAGAAAGAGGCATAAATAGCAGGATAGGGAGCCCAGAAGTAGACTCACACATGTGTGGGCAATTGATGGTCACCAGAAATGCCACCTTAATTTACAGGGGAAACTACAGCCTTTCCAGCATATAATTCTGGAGCAACTGTCCTTTGCCTCCATAAGTGCATTCTATTATATGTAGATGAGGAGCAGAATGGGCAAGAGTCCAGCTCCAGGACTGCCTCTGCAGGACATACAAGAGTAATACTTCCTCCCAACAATGAATTCTTTATCTCTTGACTAAGGACTGATGTGGTCAAAGTTTTGCTTTGGCTAACTTGTTGTCTGACCTGTGTGTCCCCTGGTCTGTGCCTTCCTAACCTTCGTCAGTATTTTTCCTTCACTCGGTGCATCACTGGAAACAACCAAACCATTGGGAAGTATCTGGTTTGATGGGAAAGGATGAAGAAAATTTTAACCATCAAAAAATAACGTCCATGTTTTTCTCCTAAAAGAGGTCCAACTTGCTCTTGTCTCAAATCGGTTCCTTGCATGTCCCAGTGACTCAAGTTAGGGGTGCCGGCATCTCTGAAATACATCGAGAATCCTGTTTATGTTGAAATGTTGGTCTATCTTTCTGTTTAAACCAGACCAGAGCAAAGAGTTTAACACAGTTTGTAGGCAAGTGCTTAAACTGTGTTTTTGCTTTTTTTTTTTTTTTTTTTTTGGTTCAGTTAAAGCGATATCTATGTAAAATTCTAAAGAGTAAGTGAGTGGCAGGAGTAGATGGCCAAGGCATTTCTTTATTATTGCTGTTCCCAAGGTTTCTTCCCAGACGATGGGTTCAAAGGCTCTTTTGATCAGTTGATTGATGTTTCATGGGTTTTCTGGATTTGTCTATAGTTCTTTATTTTTGTCTTTGTTCTGCGCCTTCCCCCCACCCCTCCCAAATCTGTCCCTCCCAGAGCAAGGAATCTTGAGGTCAGAGACAAAGTGGTGCAGGGTGCGGGTGTAGAGCTTGGAGTGTTTATCTGCAGGAGAAAGTGTCTTGATGAGACTGCTTGCATTTGGTTGATTTTTCTTTTCCTGCTATTGTGTGTGTGCACCTGTGTGTATACACGAGCAACTTTTCCAAGGCAAATGTAATCACTATATAACTCAAGACGTGCATAGAACTCCTATAAACATTCATGGTACAGGCTTTTCTGTGAACGTAAATTTTTATTTCTCTAGTGTAAATATTTAGGAGAGGGATTACTGGATTATATGGTAAGTGCTTCTTACTTTGTAAGAAATTTCCTAAGAAATTGGCTTTACAATGTTGCATGCCCATCAACAATATACTAGAGTTTTCCTTGCTCTGCACCCTGGCCAACACTTGGTATTGTCAGTTGTTTAAATTTTAGTCATTCTATTTAGAAGTAGTATCTCTTTGTGGTTTCCCATTGCATTTCTCTGATCATAAATGATGTTGAATATTTCTTCACGTACTTATATTCTAGGCATAGGATCTGTTCACATCATCTACCCATTATTAATTGCTTTGTTTTCTTGCTGTTGAGTTTTGAGAGTTCATTATTTATTTTAGATGTAAGTCATTTGTCAGTTATGTGATTTGCAAATATTTTCTCCCGGTCTCTAGCTTGTCTTTTTGTTCATTCAACAGTATTATAGAGCAAATGATTTTAATTTTGATGAAGTGTAATTTACCGTTTGTCATTGTCAGGATAGGAATTCTTTGCCTAATTCTAGGTCACAGAGATTTTCTACTTTTTAAAAAATGTTATAATTTTATACTTTATTTTTAGATCTGTGATTATTTTGAGATAACTATTTGGTAAGGTGTGAGGTTTAGGTCAGGGTTGATTTTCTTTCTTTTTTTTTTTTTGACTGTACATATCTAATGATATTTTAGCATTATTTGTTCAAACACTGTCTATTAAATTGCCTTTTGCTCCAGGCAAGGTGGCTTGCACCTGTAATCCTAGCACTCTGGGAGGCTGAGGTGGGTGGATTGCTTGAACTCACAGGTTTGAGACCAGCCAGAGCCAGAGTCAGACTCCATCTCTAGAAATAGCTGGGTGTTGTGGTGGGTGCCTGTAATCCTAGATACCTGGGAGGCTGAGGCAAAAGAATCACTTAAGGTTAGAAGTAGAGTTAGAGGTAGCTGTGAGCTATGATGCCATGGCACTCTACTGATGGTAACAAAGTGAGACTCTGTCTCTAAAGAAAAAATAAATAAATAAATTGCCTTTTGCACCTTTACCAAAAATCAGTGACCATGTATGTATAGATTTGTTTCTGGATGTTTTAATTTCTTCCATTGATCTCCATGTCTCTCCATTCTCCAGTAAATCTGATTTGAATCCTGAAGCTTTCTAGTAAATCTTGCCAATTTGGGATAATATGATTTCTTCAACTTTATTCTCCTTTTAAAAATTGTTTTAATTAGTCTGAATTTTTTTGCTTTTCTATATACATTTTAGAATTAACTTGTGTACAGCTACCAAAAAATTGCACTGGAATTTGATGGGATTTGCATTAAATCTTGAGATCAATTTGTAAAGAGTTGATGTCTTTTTTATGAGTCCTTTGAATCTTCCAATCCACCAACATATGCCTGTCTGTTTAATTGTGTTCTTTGATATTTTAATCAGTGTTTTGTAGTTTACAATATATAGATCCTCTATGTGTTTTATTAGATCAATACCTAAGTATTTATTATTTTTGGAATTACTATAAGTGGTATTGGTTTAAAATTTTGTTTTGCAGTTTTCATAACTAATATATAGAAATATGATTCACTTTTGTGTGTGACCTTATATCCTGAGATCTTATTTCTTTTTCTTTTTATTTATTTATTTATTCTGAGACAGAGTCTCACTTTGTTGCCCTCGGTAGAGTGCTGTAGTGTCACAGCTCACAGTAACCTCTAACTCTTGGGCTTAAGCAATTCTTTTGCCTCAGCCTCCCAAGTAGATGGGACTACAGGTGCCTACCACAAGGCCTGGCTGTTTTTTGGTTGTACTTGTCATTGTTGTTTGGCAGGCCCAGGCTGGATTTAAACCCATCAGCTCTGGTGTATGTCGCTGGCGCCCTAGCCACTGAGCTACAAGTGCTGAGCCCTGTGATCTTATTTCTTACTTAGTAGTTCTACATGTCAGTGAATAGGGACAGTTTTGTTTCTTCCTTTCTAATCTGTATGAATTTTTCTTTTTCCTATCTTATTGTACTCCTGGGTCTTCCATTATAATGTTGAACAGGAGTGGTGAGAGTGGACATGTTTGCCTATTTCTGATCTCAAGGGGAAAGTGTCTAGTCTTTCATTGTTAAGTATGATGATGTTGGCTATACATTTCGTGATTGTCCTTTCCAGTTTGAAGACATTCTTTTTTATTCCTAGATTGCTGGGAAATTTCATCATGAAATTTCATCATGAAATGGGGCCTGAATTTTGTCAGATGTTTTTTGTGGTATTAATTCATATGATTCTTCTTCTTTAGGCTATTAACATGGTGACTTACATTGGTTGATTTTTAAATATTAAACCAGCTTTCCATTGCCAGGGTAAAGCACACTTTATTGTGATGTATTCTTCTTCTTTTATATTTACATATGTATGTATTTATACATATATGTGTATATACATATATAAATGTAAAAGAAGAATATATATGAACATAGGTACAAAAATCCTCAACAAAATATTAGCAAATTGAATCCAGCTATATATATATATACACACATATATATATTCTTATATATACACATACACATATATGTATATATATGCATATATACATATATAAATGTAAAAGAAGAAGAATATATATATAGCTGGATTCAATTTGCTAATCTTGACATACATATATATGTCACACATACATATATATGTATATACACATACATATATACATATATGTATATATGTATACATATATAAATATACATATATACACATACATACACATGTATATACACATATATGTGTATATGCATACATATATAAATATATGTATATACACAGTATGTACATATACATATATAAATGTAAAAGAATAATTTTTTATATATATATATATATAGCTGGATTCAATTTGCTAATATTTTGTAGAGGATTTTTGCATCTACATTCATGAGAGATTAGCCTACAGGTTTCTTATACTATCTTGAGTGGTTTTCTGAAGAGATCGTGTAGAATAGGTATTGTTTATTCTTTAAATGTTGGATAGAATTCACCAGTGAAATCTGGGCCTGGAGATCTTTGTGGAATGTTGTTAGCTACAAATTTAATTTCACTAAGATTATAGAACTATTCACGTTATCTGTTTCATCTTGAGAGGGTTTTGGAAGTTTATAGTTTTCGTTCAATAGCTTTCTGTTATTTAAGTTCTTGAATTATGTGTATAGAGTTGTTCATAGTATTCTCTATTATCCTTTTAATGTCTTCATGGTCTGTGGTGATAACTTCATTCCTGATGTTGGTATGTTGTTTCTCTTTGTTTCTTTGTCCATCTGGGTAGAGTTTTATCACTTTCATTGATCTTTCAAAGAATCAGCTTTTGGTTTCATTGATTTTTCTCTGTTATTTTTTCCTGATTACTATTTAATAGATTTCTTATTTTTATTATTCCCTTCCTCTGCTTGCTTTGAATTTATGTTGCCCCTCTTTTTCCAGTTTCTTAAGGTAGAAGCTTAGCTTAGTGACTTAGGACCCTTCTTTTGTAGTAGAGACATTTAATGGCATAAATTTTTCTTAAGCACTGCTTTATCTGTGTTCTACACATTTTGGTATGTTATGTTTCCATTTTGTTCACTTTAATATTTTCCAGTTCTCTTTGAGACTTTATCTTTGATCTATGGATTGTTTAGAGATGTGTTGTTTAATTTCCAATTGTTTGGAGATCCTCCAATTATCATTCTGATATTGATTTTTTATTATTTATTTATTTATTTTTGAGACAGAGTCTCACTATGTCACCCTTGGTAGAGTGCTATGGTGTCAACAGCTCACAGCAACCTCAAACTCTTGGGCGGGCTCAACTGATTCTCTTGTTTCAGCCTCCAAAGTATCTGGGACTACAGGTGCTTGCCACAGTGCCTGGCTATTTGTTTTTTAGGGATGAGGTCTCACTCTTGCTCAGGCTGGTTTCAAACCTGTGCCCTCAAAAATCCATCTGCCTTAGCCTCCTAGAGTGCTAGGATTACAGGCATGAGTTACCACTCCCAGCCTAATACTAATTTTTAGTTAATCTAATTTTTTTCAGAGGATACTTGTTTGTGATTTCAATTCCTTTTTTTTTAATGTAAGTTTTTTATGAATCAGAATAGGTGTATTTTGTCATACCTTGGTGAAAAGAATGTCTATTCTGCTGTTATTGCATGGAGTTATCTATTCAAAGGTCCTCTTCCTCCTTTGTTATAGTTTTCTTATATATTACATCTGCAAAGATTGAAAATCTCATTAGATGGTATTATATTTGCTGCCATTTTAAAGATGCAGCATTTTAAAGTAGTCTGTTATATTTACCCAGGTACTTACCATTTTTACTGCTATTTATTTATTCCTGATGCTCCAGGTTTCCTTCTGGTTTCATTTTCCTTGTGTTTAAAGAACTTCCTGTAGCAATTCTTTTAGAGCAGATCTGCTCACAGGAAATTATCTTCATTTACCTTTATTTGAAAATATCTTTGTTTCATCTTCATTCTTTTTTTCTTTTTCTTTTTTTGAGACAGAGTCTTACTTTGTTGCCCTCAGTACAGTGCCATGGTGTCACAGCTCACAACAACCTCAAATTCTTGGGCTTGAGCGATTCTCTTGCCTCAACCTCCCGAGTAGCTGAGACTACAGGTACCCGCCACAACTCCCAGCTTATTTTTGTTGCAGTTGTCATTGCTGTTTTAGCTGGCTGGGGCCAGTTCAAACACGCCACCCTAAGTATATGGGGCTGGCGCCCTACCCACTGAGCCACAGGCACCTCCCTTTGTCTTCATTCTTGAAGGATATTTTCACATAAAATTCTGGATAGTTCTTTTAATTACTTTTAAAATGCTGTGTTATTTCCCTCTGGCCTCGCAGGTTTTTACTGGGAGGAGAAATCCACCACATCATTCAAATCATTCTTCTCTTATAAGTAATATACGGTGATGTTACTGGCCGCTTTCAAGAATTTTTTCTGAGTCTTTAGTTTTCAGTATTTGATTATGATTTGTCTTAAAACTGCTTTCTTTGATTTTTACCCTATTTAAGTTTTGCTTATCGTCTCAGATATGCAGGTTTGTATCTTTTGCCAACTTTGTGGAGTTTTCAGCCATATGTTATCAAGTATTTTCTTCTGCACTATGACCTTTCTTTGCTCTCTCGATCTGTGATGACACAGATATTAGACTTTACAGTGATATTTCCCAGATCCCTGAGGCTTTGAGCATTCTTTTTTTCTAATTTTTTTCTCTGTGTTTGTGTTCAGATTAGATTCTATTACTATGTCTTCAAGTTCACTGATTCTTTCTTCTATTATTTCTAATCTGCTATTGAACTAGTCCAGTGAGGACTTTTTTTTTTTTTTTTTTTTTGAGACGGAGCCTCAAGCTATCCCCCTGGGTAGAGTGCCATGGCATCACAGCTCATAGCAACCTCCAACTCCTGGGCTCAAGCAAGTCTCCTGCCTCCACCTCCCAAGTAGCTGGGACCA
>CAUYQV010077006.1:0-18853 GCA_963574575.1 Galagoides demidoff
ACAAGGGTACAAGTGAATCTTTCTATGAGTAGAATATGAACGTTTTAACACAATAACTAAAAAAGTTACATGAAGGCTATGTTAACCAGTTTGATGGAAGTGTCTCGGATTGTGTGTGAAAACACCACACTGTACCCCTGAGGTGCATCAATGTACACAGTTACCATTCAATAAAAAAAAAGAATCTGAGAAGGCTTCAAAAAGGATGGTTTCCCAGAGCTGGGCCTTGGTGGCCTGAGAGAGTCACAGCTGAGCTGTGACCACATTCTGCTTCCTGGTTGGCCTAGGACCCAGCTGCTTAAACACAACAGGGGTTGATGCTGACACAGGCCAGGCGCCAGAGCTGCAGGACAGCTGCTATTTGTTCCTCAGTCTTTGCAAATGGATATGTGGGGCCTCAACTGGAGACAGGGCTCAGGTCACCTAGAGATGCACTGGGGCATCATAAAATAAGGGTGACCTGCCTATGGATTCAGCTTAAAGCATTCCGGAATCAGCTGGGCATGGTGACTCTCACCTGTAATCCCTGCACTCGGGGAGGCAAAGGTGGATGGATTGTCTGAGCTCAGGAGTTTGAGACCAGCCTGAGCAAGAGTGAGATCCCATCTCTAAAAAATAGCCCAGCCTTGTGGGGGACACCTGTAGTCCTAGCTACTCAAGTGAAGCAAGAGGATCACTTGAGCCCAAGAGTTTGAGGTGGCTGTGAGCTGTGACAGCATGGCATTCTTCTGGGGGCGAATAAAGAGACTCTGTCTCAAAAAAAAAAAAAATGCTTCCAGGACTCCTGACACTTTAGTGGACTGTCAGAGAGTCACACCACATCAAAGCATCAAAGCTAGCAGGGGCCTTGGGAATGATAAGGCCATTTGACAGATGACTGACTTGCCCCAAATCACTCCTGCAGAGTCCCAGGGTTTCAGGCTCCAGGGCCCTGAGCCTGGTACTGAAATGAGATCCAACCATTAGTGCAGTTCCATGCGAGCAGGAGTAACAGGACTCTGGAATTTTTGCCTCACCACCCGTCCAGAACCAAAACTAGTGCCTGTGAAGGATGAGAAACCAGGCAGGGCCTTTGTGTGAGTGAGAAGATTCTGGAATTATATTTTGGCAGAGGCTGTCTTGATCTAGATAACTTCCTGTGACTTACCTTACTTCTGCATTTCCCTCTATTTTAAATTAGGACCGAGCCCCTCTTGGGGCTGAGCCATGCAGGCTTGGAGGACTTCTGCTGGCTCTTTAGGAAAAACCACCAAAGAAAGCCTAGGTTGGGACGCATGTGGCCCGAGCTGCTCATGGACCCTGGGGAAATGTAGGTGCTGGAGAGCGATGGTAGCACGGGGATGTGGTCTCTTTGCTTGCCGAGGCTCACCTCCAGAGTCTCTGTAATGTAATAAATAGGAAAGTAATTATTCTACATACAAAGCGGATGTCAGGGAACACCTCACATCCTGGAAGCCTTTTCCCAAAGCAGGTGTAGGATTCCAGGGTAGGGCAAAGAGGGAGCCATTCTCTATTGCTGATATTTCCTAATACCCTTTCCCTTGTGTGGTTTTTATCATTCGCACCCGTGTTCATATGACTTTCCTCACCAACCTTGCAAAGCAGGCAGGATGGGACTTTATATACACCTGTCTCCCAATTGAAGTAACTAAGGCTCATGGACAGGAAGTGACCTTCCCCCTATCTAAGAAGGGGCAGAACTCGGGCAGGCAGAGTGAGCCCAGCCAGTCTCTCCGGCAGCCAGCACCCATTTCACAACATGCAAGGGATCTCTCTGGCTCCACTACTAGGCCTGAACTGAAACTAGCACCAGTGAAGGATGAGAAGCCGGGGCCTTTGTGTGAGTGATAGGTGGGCTGAGGTAGGAGCTTCTTTGTCCTGAGCCAGACCTGACACTCACAGCCAAGCTGCTCTTTTTCTAAACCTCTGAGGTCAGTGGCGGGCCTGAGTAGAGGTAGCGTTATATAGTGGAAACAAGAAATGGGCTCTGGATGACAAACAGATGCGTGTGCTCACACGTTAACTGAGTTCATAAACATTGATTAGGCTTCAGCTGCGGTGCTGCAGATGGACATGAAACCACTTCTGAGACAGAGTCTCTGCCTCCCCAACAGAGGAAGAAAGAGCTGTGCAGAAAACAAATGACCACACACCGTGCCAAGAGCAGGGTGTGGATAAGCATGATGTGGCCCAGAAGCCCACAGGGGGACAATGTGACGAAGCCTCCTTCCCGCGTGATCAAGCTGTGAGCTTCTCTAGAGTAGAAGGGACTGCCATAGCTCACCTTTCCCTCTCTATCAAACAGAGTCCTAGGAGCCTCCAGGATCACCAGCTACTGCTTGCCGAATAAATCCTCCTGGAGGAGTCATGAAAGGGTCTGCAGTGCAGGTGACAGGGCCACATGACTGAGTTTGCAAAGCCCCCAAGCTACCTGCCCTGGGACAGGACCCCAGACATCAAAGCCTTCCTTTGGATCTGTGCTCAGAATCAGCTGGTCCTGGAGGCCTCTCCCACCTGCCACGTTTATCTTAAAAGGCGCAGTAAGATCAAGGCTCAGGGAACATCACAGTATCAGGGAACCTCACAGCTGCTCATCCATCAGGGCTTGAACACCTCACCTTGAACAAGAGAGATAAGAGAATAAAATAACGCCTGACACGGCCTTATCACCTGATAATACAACTTCAGTTTTTCCATTAAAATAAGTGAGAGACAGAGTCCTGTACTTTGGCTGATAAAGAGATCACAGAGAACAAAGCTATTAATTTTTATCTCTGCTGTGCAATAGCACATTTGAGTGAATGCAGTTTATCCAAGAGGGAAAATACTTTCTCTGACTGTGGAAGTTGGATGTACATTTTTTTTCCCTCTTAACTTTTATTCTCATGCCTTATTCATCACTAAACTAGAAATTTTTGTCACAGATGTATTAAACCTAGTGGATCTGGCGATACTATTACTGCTGATCATGTTATAAATCATTCTTTCTCTCCTTATACTAACCCCATTCTTAGAGGATCTGGTATGATTATATAGACTACAAGTTAACTGCCTTGCTAGTCCTCCACACCCCTATCTTTGTTTTATTTATTTATTTATTTATTTTTGAGACAGAGACTCACTTTGTCGCTCTTGGTAGAGTGCTGTGGTGTCATAGCTCACAGCAACCTCAAAGTCTTGGGCTCAAGTGATTCTCTTGCCTCAGCCTTCCAAGTAGCTGAGACTGCAGGCACTTGCCACAGTGCCTGGCTATTTTTAGAGACAGATTCTCACTCTTGCCCAGGCTGGTCTCCAACCCATGAGTTTAGACAATCCACCCGCCTTGGCCTCCCAGAGTGCTGAGATTATAGATGTGAGTCACCTCGCCTGGCCTCACACCCCTACCTTTAAAAGGAGGAGTGGGACAGCTCCAAATTTAGTATTCCAGGATCCCAAGATTGAAGGGGACACAGATCAGGTCAGTTTTGATGGCACAGGCAGTCTTTCTAAGCACGAGAGCTGCCAGACAACAGCAGAATCAGGCAACCACCATTCCTATTCTGGGCCTTATGATTTAGGGGCCCTGGTTCTGGCCTTCCCCACTGGGTAAGAAGTCCATGGGGCCACATGAACATGTGTACCTGGAATCCACCTCCCCCTTCTAGACCAAAATCTGGGTACCTGGGATCCTAAAATTATCTGTGCAAATGGCTCAAAGCCTGCTTCTAGGCCCTGGCCCATCTCTGCCCTGGTATCTCACCCCAGAGCAGATTACAACTCCAGGCTTCACTCCCAAGACTAGAAAGTGTTCCAGAGGTAGGGATTGTGGTTGGTGCTATACCTCCAAATCCTACCTTTCTTGCCATCAGGAATACTTGGAGTAAAAGACTAGGAAGCATTCGTCCCTGGGTGACCACAACCATCAATGCCAGCCCACTAATGGTTTGTAGCAGAGTCAGGGAGGGGAAGGGGCCGGGACGTGACACCAGTAGCCACATCTGTGCTGTTTCTTGGTTTGCAAATGCTGAGAGGCACGGGGGAGCGTCAGAAAAAGAGGTCTGGAAGGTAGAGACAGGAGGAAGGAGTCAGTAAGTGGTGAAGCTCTTCCTGAGCGGAACTCTCTAAGTGAGTGTTCAAAGACCCCACAGGCAAACGTCCCCACGTTCTTTCACCAGCTTGCCTCAGGCCTTACCTGTGCAGGAATGTAATTTATATTTCAAATTTGAGTCTTAGAACCTCCTATACCTGCTTCAGAATCAAGCTATCTCCAAACTGGTTTCCTTATAATTGATAGTCTACCTACTTCGTAAAACAAAAACAAACAAATGAACAAAAACCTGGTGAAGATTTACAGTAAATCTCCAGATGGTCAAATGCACAGACCTGCAACTGTAGGAAAGAAAGAACAGGATTGCACTAAGAACCCCAGATGCATTTGCTACTAAATATAAAAATAAAATGGCACTGAGCCTCCTGACTGCCATGGAATAACAGAAAGGCCATGGGTTATCATTTGCTTATGGACCACAATCCATTTGAGGAAGAGTTGTTTTACCTGCATCTTCATGTAAGGGGCAAGGAGTCAATAAAAGACCCGCCAACCTTCAGCACTGTTTGCTCAGGCAACCCAGAAACATTCTCCATATAACCATTTATTATGTTTTCATTCAATTTTAGCATGCTGCTTTATAATACATTTGTGTTTATTTTAATGTAAAATTTATTTCTCCTAAATCTTGGCTAAAATCAATATCCCAGAAATATGATGGCTTTGGATATGCCCCAGCACTACCAAGTATTACAAATACTTATAAAAACGTGGCATAGATAGTCTCTTATTTGTTCCTTATAAGAAACTAATGAGGCAGCTATTACCCATTTTTATGAATGGAGAAATTGAAGAATAGAGAGATAAGTAATTTTTCTAATAGCCTGTGGGACCAGGATATGAGGTCAGTCAATCAAGTTCAAGAACTCACCCTAGAGAGAGTCCTACATAGCTCACTGCTGAATATCACCATGGTCACCAGATGGCCACGGGAGAACTTTGAAGGTGACCGTAGCAATATTCAGCAATGAGGTATGTAGCACTTTTTCTAAGATATTAATTTTATCATTTAGAAAACAATCAAGGTGTTGGATGGTCCCGCTAAAGTCTCTGGAGTTGTGATACTGAAGCACAATATCCACTGAGCCTAAGATGACCACTGCCCCAGGCTCCAAGGTCCCCATACAGTCCCCCGACACACATAAATGTCTCTTAATTTACTGGCATATTCCTGTGAGGATGCGTCACCCTATCCTCAAATTTTTCTCAATAATCAGTTTACTCATCTTCAATGACATGATCCTGGAGCAGGAAAAAGGCATCTCCTTTCCTAAGGCTTCCCAGACATGTTTTAAGTTGTTATATGTGGATCATTATGAAAGTTTTGAGATACACGAAAATCAAGAAGCATCAAATCCACGCAGATGGAAACAAATGACCCCTCCCAGCCTCACTGATAAAGCCGAGCAAGGTGAAACTTGCATGGGTGAGTCAGGAAGGACGCTGTCAACTGTGCTGATTCAAAGGGAAATAATAGACCTTACATAGTCTGTTTCAAAATTTTCATAATGACCTACTAACAGTTACAGCAAACTTTCTCTTCCCCGTGAGGTAGATATTCAGTCCTGAACGCTGCATGAGGCAATGAGCAGGCTGGGAGGCTGGAGACCTGGGTCCTGGTCCTGACTCTGGAGGGTTGTGGGAAAAACCACCTACCCGCTGGTGCAGGGTAGGCCAGAGACTGAAAATAACAGCTGCCCTCGGCCACCCTCAGAGAAGGTGGTGGGAAGCAGTGAGATAATGTCTGGGAAAGCTCTGGAGCTCCTCAGAAGCACAAGGCGACATAAGCATTACTTCCAAGAACATCCCAGTTAAGGTTCCTATAGAAACACACTCACTGCCCCACAAGAAAGGACTGGCCTGTCCTGCAGCTTCTCATTTAGCTGAATTTCCCAAGCTTTAGGGGATGTGTGGGGAGCCCGTCATCTGGTTAAAGATGATGAGTGTTGTTGAAGTGAAGATACAGATCTCAAAATCACCCTGGGAGCAGAAAGGGATATCAGAGATCTAGCCTTTACTCTCTATTTGGGGAAGAGGAAGCCGAGACCAAGAAGTTCCCTGAAGGGCTGCCAGGCATTAGACAGGTGCTGGGATGCAAAGATGCCCAGGATCCAGCCTCTGACTTCACAGAACCCTGCCTCACAGGGGAAACAGGCACATGGACAATTTGTGGACAAAGTCCTGCCAGGACTATGACAGAGATGAAGCCTCGGTTGTCCTGTAGCTCCGTGTCCTTGGGTTAATCACGTCAACACGTTGAGACTCAAAATGGAAACAGGAGAAATGACATCAACCTTTATCCTTTTTATCATGTTTGACAGCTCCCTAGTAATTTCATAATCACTGGCTGATTTGATTCCTATAAAAAAGCAGGGAAGGAAACATTGTGACTATCTCTCCACACTACACAGGCAAAATCGAAGGCTTGGAGAGATGGAGCGCCTGGCATGTGGCCCTGACCCGAATCCCAAACAGGTCATCTGGAAAAAACGTAGGAAATTAACTGGACTCTGCTCCTCGATATCCTGCCTCTCTGTAGCTGCACATCGGTGATCTCTAAGTTACTCCTCGCATTCAAGTTCTACAGATCTATAAATCTATAAAAGGGTCAAAGTCTACCAGGTATTAGGCTCTCCATAAGTATCTGTTGCAGTTGGAAAGATCTGAAAGAAGCCACCACTTGTTTTCAACATTAAACTCAGCTACTAATAAAATATTTCTTAATTCGAATGACTCAATATGTTTATCAAGACACCGTTTTCAGCTGGGCACAGTGGCTCACGCCTATAATCCTAGCACTCTGGGAGGCTGAGGTGGGTGGATTGCCTGAGCTCAGAAGTTTGATGCTAGCCTGGGCAAGAGTGAGACCCTGTCTCTACTGAAAAAGATAGAAAAGCTATCTGGGCATTGTGGCAGGTGCCTGTAGTCCCAGCTACTTGGGAGGCTGAAGCAAGAGGATATCTTGACCCTAACAGTTTGAGGTTGCTGTGAGCTATGATGCCACCTCACTCTACCAAGGGTGACAGAGTGAGATGTTGTCAGAAAAAAAAAGACTTTGTGTTGTGTTGTTTTGGGCCAGAACTGGGTTTGGACCCACCACCTCCGGCATGTGGGGCTGGTGCCCTACTCCTTTGAGCCACAGGCGCCACCCAGTTGTTTTATATTTTAATATTTTAAATTATATGAATAGAATATAAATACACACTTGCTATAAAAAAATTAAATATCAAAAAGCAAGCATCCTCTTGACTGCCTAACCCCCGCACCCCAATCCCTACCTATTCCCTAGTAACTTCTAACCCTCTTCATCCTTCCCCTCACCCCACTTCCATTGTTATTACCTTGGTATTATTTTAGACATTCATTCTATGCAATGAATATATGTTTATACAGAAATACTGCAGCTTGTTTTTTACATAAATGACCTATCTTTGTGTATATTCTCCTTTTTTCTTTTTTTAGCTTAACACACGGTAGAGACCTCCATGTTAGCTGCCTCAGACATACACTGTCGCTCCTAAGTGGAGCCTGAATTCCACCATGTCATTATACCACAGGTAAGACATTCCCTAGGAATAGAACTTCAGGTGCTCTCCACTATTTTTGTTACAAACGATGAAGATTCTTGCATGAACCTCCTTAGACAGAAAGTCCCAAAATGTCATATGTTAAAATCTAAAATAAAATTGCCAAATTTGACTCTAAAGATTTTATATCGATTTGCAGACCCACCAATAGTGTATGAAAGGATGTATTTTCTTTTTCTTTTCTTTTTTTTTTTTTTTTTTGTAGAGACAGAGTCTCACTTTATCGCCCTCAGTAGAGTGCCCTGGCGTCACACAGCTCACTGCAACCTCCAACTCCTGGGCTTAAGCTATTCTATTGCCTCAGCCTCCCAAGTAGCTGGGACTACAGGTTCCCGCCACCACGCCCAGCTATTTTTTTAAGTTGCAGTTTAGCCTGGGCTGGGTTTGAACCTTTGGACCCACCGGCACTGAGCCACAGGCGCTGCCCAGGACGTGTTTTCTTAGACTCTTGCTAAAATTTGGTATCACCAACTCTTTCGATTTTTTTTCCTAATCAGACAGTAAGTTGAATATGAATTGTTAACATTCATTTTCATTTTGGATATGATGTTTCCCATTGAAATGAGAAATGATAAAAAGTGTTGACACTGCTCCAGAGAGGCCATGGTATGTTGGAAAAGTCTTGAGGGTGAAGGGCCGGGGTCAGCTTCCCAGTGCCCTCACTTACAAGCTATGTGGCCTCCAGCAGGGTACTCACGTCTCTCAGCCTCATTCCCTGCCCTGGAGAATGGAGATAGGTGGGACTCAGCCTTCACACGATTGTGAAGTGTCAGGAAAGTGCTCCATAAGCGGCTAGTTCTGTGAAAGGATTGGCTCTTACCTGACTTTTAGAGGATAAACCTTCAACAAGGGAGGCTGCAGCCAAGCAATGAGCGATTTCCTCATGTAGCTACAACAGTACGGCTAGGATGTGTTTAATCACGCTCTCTTAGCAGCCTGAAACAGCAGGCCTTTGAGTTTTCATTCATTCACTTTTTTTGTTTTCGTTTGCTTATCTCATTTTTTATTTTTATTTAACAAAAGCATGTGCAGAACAAGAGACGAGCTCCCTTGTCAGCCGTGGGACACTGTGTCACCTAAACCCCGGGCCTCCTCTTCACCCCAGGAAAACTGCAGTCTCTTCTGAGTTGCTGTCTGCTGTACTCCAGTATTCCCTGCAGGGTGAAGCACTCCCTGCTCTGAGGAGATGGAAGCTCTGATAAACCTAATACACAATGAAATTTACCATCAAACCCAGCAGCACAAGAAATATACAGAGACCATTTTTCATTTTGGGCCCCATAGTTGCATTTCTGTTTCCCAGGAGCACCCTGCTCTCAGTCCACAGGCCTAAGCTGGACCCACCCACTGGACTTCGTGCAGCCTGCATCAGCCAGGACGGTACAGTCTCCAGCCCCAGCCACTGGCTCGCAGCTCACAGGGGGCATGAGACCCGAGTAGCCTGGGCAGAGTGAACACTGGGAATGTTTGCAAAGTAGCCTGGCATAGAGGATTTTTCTACTTCCCCCTTGCATGTTATCCTGAAAGGGTATAGCCTGGAAGCTTTTGGAGGCTTCTTTCAGGAAAAAGAGAGCCTTGAAATGGAGGTACTGTAAAGGAAGAGGAGCTAGGAGATGGCGAGAGCCACACCAGGTCCCGAGAGCACTACAGAGCCAGGTGGCCTCCTGAGGTCTCAGGTACACAAGCTCCACAGCAGCCCCTCACAGACACACACACCCTGTCCTTGGCCGAGTCTCACCTTCCACTCCTTGTCATCACTGACCCTGGGAGAACCACAAGCACGCAGGCTCGTTCATGCTCAGTGCTTCCTTCCACACACAATGACAGCTTGGGGTGCAGCCAAAGCCCAGGCCTGGAAAGCAAGAGATCCCGGTCTGTCCCTGGCTTTGCCTTTTCATGACTTGGTCTGCACAGCTATCAAGTCCTGCTATAAAGTTGACAAGTAAGCGCGGGATACCGCATTGCTCTGATGCTCTCTGAATCTGTCAACCCACAACCCCTGGTGCTCCTGTGACCACTGAGGTTGCTAGACCCCGACCCTCTGAAGTATTTCCTTCACAACGGTAAAGTAGGGCTTGAAGGGCCACCAACAGGGCAACCTGAAGAACACAAACTATTAGGTTTCCCACATCTCCAATAGAATTGGCCCTGAAGGGGGTCAGGCTTTGCAAAGACACAGAGTATTTTTCCTGCAGGGCTAACTGGGGAAAGGTCTCAGCATCACGGAGGGTGTCTCTTACTATTCAAGGCTTGCCAGTGAGAACAGCCAACCAGACGAGGTCACATGGGCAGGCCTGCGGCCAGCACAGAATGTTCTGTGCAGCTGACGCTGGGCTGGGATGAGGACTGCCCCATCATCTGCTGAGGCTTCTCCCATGAAAGGTGGGCCCAAGGATTACCAAAACACCAGTGGAGGTACAAAGCACCAGTGTCTAGAAAGCAGGATTCCAATTCAGCGTTAATCAGTCACCCCTTCTGTACCAAGTATCGTGCCAAGTATTTTCTAATGCACTGTAATTTAGTCTTCACAGCAACCCTACTGCCCCCCGAAATTCACCTTCAGTTTACAGTTGTAGAAACTACAGCTCAATGAGGTGAAATTGGAGTAACTCGCCCCGGGGTCACACAGCAACAGAGCCATAGTTAATTTCACTAAATGAGGATTGCTTAAGGGCTTGCAAGGTAATTTTGCCTCACTGTCTCCTATTTGTCCTTTATGCCAACAGGAGCCACAAACACAGGGATCTTGAACATGTGCTCCAGGCACTTCTCACAGCTGCTTTGGCAAATACTCTGAGACAGAGCATTCCAGCCACTTATGTGCATTGGAGGTCCTGAACATCGGAGCCCTGTGTCATCCTACAGTGTGTTTCCACAGCTTTCTGCACAAAACAGAAATGTGAAAAGCAGTCCCTCTCTCTGAGCTGCCAATGACCCTATGAGTGGACTGGACCCAACCCAGTCTGGATGCACTTAGGAACAAGCAAGCAGTGGAGCTCTAGGAATTCTAGGCCAGGTCAGAGACAGCAGGGGTGGGATAGGAGATTGAAGGAACCAAATGCACAGGACCTACCTAACTCATTCAGGTCAAAAAGTTTCATCCAAAATAAACCCAAGCAGACTGAATTAGGCTCCAGAGTTTACAGGTTATAGCCCCCCTGTGACTCCGTCCCTACCGTTCAGGCTGGTGCAGAGTTGAGGAGCATCCTGCCTACACTATGGCTCCAATCTTCACACGGAAACCAGCAGTCAGCCTCCATATGTGATGCTCGTTAGCACAGCATGGGGCACACGGTAGACATCTAATAAATGTTTGCCAAATTAACTTCAAAATTAAATTAATGTTTTCCCAGATTGCCCTATGCCTCGCTAAGACAATATTCTAGGAAGGAAGCTACTGACTCAGTGCTCACTGCTCTGAAAACCAAAATATTGATTATATTGTTTGGGTGGAGAACCTGCCATGCCAGGTATCGATGGCATATGTATCATAATACCTAGAAGAGTCCTTTAGGACAATTGCATGGTTCCCATGCTCTAAAATGAGAACTATACACACTCTATCATTCTGTATCATTGGATATAATCAATCATTCATTCTCTCCACAATTACGACACTGAGACCACATGGTGAGCTAAACAGACATAGCGTCAGCACTCACAGAACTTATGGTCTAGTAATCAGCTAATCACATAAATAAAAGTGAAGTTGCAATACAATAGGTAGTCAGAAGTATATACTGCTTTAAGAAGCCTGGCCTGGGAGGATCAAAGAAGCAATGCCTGAGTTGGCCAAAGAGGGGGAAAGAAAACAGCAGAGGCAAGCCCCCCGTGGAAGAAGTGTGGCAAGAAAGAGGATGTGTGAGAGCAATGTTGCCAAGCAGAGGAGGGAGCAAGCATATGGGCTCAGAGACTAACAGAACTCAGACAAGTCCAGATTTGTAGGCTATGGTAGGAATTCTTGTCTTGTGTTATCTACTCCACTAGAGAAAAACAGCTAAACGGTGCTGTAGTTCTCCATTGCTCTAATCTGCACTCTTTGCTCAGGCCTTGACTTTGTCGCCCACCTTCTATCCATGGGAGAGGGGGTAAGGGAAAAATGTTTTAAACCATTGGGATGGAAAAACCTATTTCTTTCTTAGAGTCTGAGCTGCAAATGGCATTTCTCCTTCCAGTGAACCATGACATTGCCGCAGTTATATGGTTAGATGACCCTCTGGCAGCATAGCTCAGGGCCCTCCTATTACTCACTTCGTGTCCTATATCACACAAACCAGCAGTTTCTCATCTTTTGAATCATGTAGACCTGAATTATGTGGACATTTTAACCTGAAAAATCTCATAGATAGAGCTCTTAATACCACTGATACGTTAACAATTCTAAAGACGCAATACCATTTCAAAGGAGAAATACTTAGGTATAAAGCTAACAAAATATGTATACGATCCCCATGGCGAAAACTGCAAAACTCTGATGAAAGAAATCAAAAAAGAGCTAAATAGAGAGAGATTCCATATACATGTACAGGAAAATTCAATATTGTCAAGATGTTACTTCTTCTCATTTTAATCTACAGATTCAACACAAACCCAGTGAAAATCCCAGAAGGTTACTTTGTAAATATCAAGAAACTGATTCTAACATTTATAATAGCAGAGGCAAAAGACCTAGAATAGTGAATCCAATATCAAAGAAGAACACATCAGAGGACTGACACTAAGACTTACTATAAAACTATAACAATCAAGGCAATATGGGACTGGCAAAAAATAGACAAAACTAAATCATGGAACAGAATACCGAGCCCAGAAAGAACCCACACAAATATGGTCAACTTAACTTTGACAATAGAGCAAAGACAATGGAGAAAAGACAGTATTTTTTAACAAATAGTGCTGGAACAAATGGATATCCACATACCCAAAAGTGAATCTAAACCCCTTTGGTAAAAAATAAAACAAAACAAAAACCTCAAAATGGGTTATGGATGTAAATGTAAAACACAAATCTATAAAACTCTTAGAAGATAACAAAGAAAATCTGATGACCTTGGTTTAGGGGACAATATCTTAGAAACAATGGCAAAAGCACAACTGGTGGGAAAAATAATTGATAAATTAGACTTTATTAAAACTAAAAACTTCTACTCTGCAAAAACACCATGGAAAGAATGAAAAGTCACAGATTGGGAGAAAATATTTGCAGAAGATATATCTGATAGGGGACTATCAGGTACACAAAATACAAAGAACTTTTAAAACTCAACCATAAGAACACAAACAACCCATTAAAAAATTAGCACAAGATCTGAACAGACACCTCACCGAAGAAGATATACAAATGACAAATAAGCACATATAAGACGCCACATGTTAGATGTCATTAGGACAGTGCTTCTCAACCTTCCTAATGCCGCGACCCTTTAATACAGTTCCTCATGTTGTCGTAAACTGTATTAAAAGGTCGCGGCATTAGGAAGGTTGAGAACCATTGCATTAGGGAATTGCAAATTGAGACAACAATGACGTATTACTACACATCAATTAGAATATAGAAAATCCAAAATACCGACAACACCAAATATCAATGAAGATGTGAAGCAATAGGAACTTTCATTCTTTGTTATTGAGAGTGCAAAATGAAAGTGACACTTTGAAAGATAATTTGGTGGTTTCTTACAAAATTAAACATACTATTGAGATAGGAAACTGGCATGCCCAGCTCCTTAAAGGTTGCAAGACTCAAACCAAGGCCCCTGACAACAAGAAATTAGGAATGCAGTAAAGAAACTGATTAAGACCAGGAAGAGCCAAGATGGTGACATAAATGACCACTGCTCACCTTTGCAGCTCACTATACCCTGCTTATGATGTATTAGCATACTAAAAGAAATTCCCACCAATACTATGATGGTTTATAATCACCAGGACAAACCCTAGAGATTACCTCATATGGTACAAAATTCCAAATTCCTGGAAATCTCCACCCTGTTCCCTGGAAAACCCATGAATGATCCAGCCCTTATTTAGCATATAATCAAGAGATACCCATAACTGGAGTTTTCCAGCAATGTACATGTGCTACTCTGTCTATGAAGTAGCCTGCTTGCTGATTTTTTAACAAATGTTGGTTCCATGTCCAACTTAAGACTCATGCTCAAATTCTTTCCTGCACAAAGCCAAGAACTCTCTTAATCTTTAGGATTAACTCCAGTTTGGGGATCCACTTTCTGGTGTCACTGTTACCATACAATCTAGCAATAATATTCCTTGACATTTATCCAACTAATGTCCACACAAAAACCCTTGCATGAATGTCTATCTTGAGAAAACTCAGGAAGGACATTTCCTTGATTTTACAAATCATTACAGGGAAAAAGGGTTTGATAATTTTTTTTTTTTGGTGTGGAATCAGGAGCAAGAATTTTAAACCATTTCTGGAAGCTACAAACTGATACTATCTTGCCCGGAGGAATGATTTTTTTTTTTTTTTTAACAACGAGACACTTACAGATATGAAATAGATTGCCTTGGTAGAGAGACTTCCCCATGACTGCAGGTGTTCAGAGGTTAGATGATCAACAAAGAGGTTGTAAATGAGATTCTTTTAGCAAACTTGGAAACAGGGGGCTGATCTTTACGACTTTACCATTCACTCTAAATCCGTGTCCATGGCCCATTGGCTGTATCTGTTAATTCCTGCATAATGAATCAGATTTTATTCCACATGATAGCTGTGTCTGTACAGCAGTCAGAGTTTGCAAAGTGCTTTCATGTACATGATCTCATTAACTCATCAGGACATCCTTTTGAGAAAGTTAGTTCAGTAATTATTATCCCTGTTTTATAGTTAAAGGGAGCCAAAGAAAGCAAATTGGTGATAAAACCAACGGAAATGGTCAGACTATGATGAGGCCTCATTCTTTCCACCATGAAATTAGAGACCAAGAACATTCATCTTATTTTCAGAATAAAGAGACAAAGAGTCTCAAAATCCAGACAAGGGAGATTATATTTTCTAAGGGATTAAGAAGCTGTCACTGACCTCCAAGATGGCCAGGATGTTTTCTCCATAGCTCAGAGAACAGGAAGTAGCGAGCCTTTGAAGTCAACAAATTTACTCCTAATGGGTCAGCTTCTTCTCACTCACAGCAAATGCCAGGGTGAGAACAGGCTGAACACTGACTGCATGGAAGAAGACCAGGCCATTCCTTGGGAAAGAAAAAATAAGGAGAGAAGAGATTGCTGTCTAGGGATAATGTTGAACTGAGCAAATCCAAGAGTGTGACCAGAAAATCAAGAATCATTTGTTTGTTTCATTAGAATATAATATTTTGCATCTGTAAATGCAGCCCAGAGACACCCCCCCCCCACAGTAGAGATCGAGCAGAGAATTCCTAAAAGCTGATGAAGGGATTAATTATTCCGTAATAATCATGTTGTATTCTTTTCCGAGGTCTTTCATCTGTAGATCTCAGAAGGTTTTGCAAACATTAATTAAATGTTACAACATTCCTTTGAAGTCAATATCATTATAACCATTTTTCAGATGAGAAAACTGAGTCTAAGAGGTTTGCCCAGGGGCTATCCCACATGATTCTTAGAGGTTAAGCATCTCAAATTTAAACTGTGCTGAGCTCCATGACTCACAAGGACGAAAGACTAAGAGGATCTGAAAATGCTATTCCTGGGTTCTGAGAAAGGAAGGTTGCTGAAGAGCATTGCCTTCACCAGTCTACAGTCTAGAAGAACTCAGACGGGCTTTTGTCTTATCAAGGGGACTGGGCCCAAGAACCATAAGATCCAGAGATTATACTTTGTGAATCATTCCTCAGACCCCAAGTACGATATCATCTTTCCTCTTCCAATCCGCCAAAGACCATTGTTATAATTTCTTTTATAATCTACCTTGGGTTATAATTATTTATGTTCATGTCTGATTTTTCTCACAAGCCTTCAGACAAGACTTAACTGTCCATTATACTCAATATATAATATGAGATCATAAGAAAATATGCTTTCTCACAAGCCTTCAGACAAGACTTACTGTCCATTATACTCAACGGAGTATATGAGGTCATAAGAAAATATGCTTTGACTGTGAAATAGACTTGGTGGGAAAAAGAGCAATAGATAACTTCTAAAAGGTATAAAGACCAAAGTTGATAATTTTGCTCTCCCCAGGACAACAATAAGCCCTGCCTACAACCCACATTTTCAGGTCAATAAAGGTAATTCTGGTATAACTGCCATAATCTCTATTTTTATTCTAAATATTGATGTGCATTTGGGAGGTTGAAGCCTGCCATAAGTTAGTAAAGGAGCTTCAGGGAAAGCCACGTGGATGAGAAGTCTGTGTGGTAATAATAGATCTCTATACAAGCATCATACTTCACAACTATACAAAGCATTTTTATAAGCACTTTGAAATCTCATCCTGTAAAGACTCCATGATGTGGACACCAGAGATGTCATTATCTTAATTCATCGATGAATTTCATCAAGGTTAAGTGACCTCTCCTGGGTCACATAACTGTTAAATAACAGAACTGAGGCAGAAACCAAGAAACCTGGAGGAGGAGGAGAATGACCACCCTCTGTTTTCCGTAAGTCCTTTCTGAGGCCAGCCTTCCCAAACTGAAATTTTCTGGGCTTTCTTTTTTGCCCAGATCCGTTGGCTGTAATCTATACACCAGTGGTGACCCCAGCAGCATCCGCACTAAACCTTTTTTGGTCCTATTCAGCCCTCATCCCCCTGTAGGCAGCACCTGTGCAGCTGGAAATGCAGGAGTCACCTGATCCTGACTTGACTTTCAAGGACGAGTTGAACAGCAGGTGCAGTTTTGCTGGATTAGAATCCCACTTTAAGAGAGACTGAGCAGAGGAAGGTCCCCAGAAGAGTCGTCATTTGGAAATCCATTGAAGATCTCCGTGCAGTTGTCCTAGTTCAAGTGGACAGATGGGAGAGTTTGATTATAGACCTGGTGCCACCAACCAACTATGGGACCGAGCTTTAATGCCATAGGTATTTAATGAGCACCTATGACATGGTTGATACTGTGCTAGGTGCTAAGGACACAGACATGAGTTTCTTACTCTCTAAGAGCTAATAGCTTTATAGATAAGATAAAGAAGCAAGCAGATAACAGCATGAGAATGTTGCACATGCTTTTAAGGAGTTGGAATGCTGCAGCAGGAGCTGTAGGGTAGGCATTTAGTCTGAGAAGTCTTCCCAGAGCACAAGACTATGCCAGAGGCAGGGCCACTCAGAGACCTCACAGGGAGCTGAAGCTACCAGACAGGAGAAGGGCTGAGTGAGGAAGGGAGCAGCCGCTGCAAAGGAGTCCTGGGGCGAGGACGGCTGCAGCTACAGAGTGCCAATGGCCTCCCCAGAGGAGGGCAAGGGGACAGGAGGAGGTGACTGTTTTCAGAATGGCAGCAACATTTTCTCTGTAGCCTGAGGCTCAGCTCCACAACAGTGAAGAGGCTTTCCTCACCCCTCATTTCTCCATTGTGTTCAACTCCCCAGGTAAATAGCATTTCTCTGGCTTTTGCAAACTGGAGAAAATTTATCCAATATAGAGAGTTATTTCACCTATTCATAAAACATCACATTTCGTGCAAGACAAACTTTTAGCCAAAACTCTACTAGCAGCAAAAATAAAGCCTGAATTAGTCACGCAGGGGAGTAAGGGTGTGGTCATGGGCCACACTCTTCACAGTGCTGTCTGCATCTTTCAGTGCACCCCCAAAAGCATAATCATTGCACCACCACCACCCCAGCCTCTGTCTACTTCTAAGACACTGCTGCTACTAAAATAGGAAGCACTGGTTACTTGATAATTTCATGGCAATAATTCAACTTTCTCTCCGTTATTCCACAATGCTAATTCTAGTCTTAGTGTTTGGGTTAGTTCTCCCATACAGGACTGCCATAGCTGCTCCTTGAGGCACTAAAGACCCCATTCTTGGCAGGGGAGGGCACTCCCATAGAAAGGGAAAATTTAAAAAAGTAAGCTGACGAGTCAGAACAAAGAACAGTCAACTAGTTTACCTTTCAGCTAGCCATTGCTGAATTTCTTATCTGAACACATTTCTGGCCTTTCCTGAAACTCTGGCCTATTGGGGACACAGCTTACACCAATATCCTGCTGAGTCTGCAAACACTCTGAGGAAGGTAATGGTCATAAAAGACATTATGACAAGACCTAGAATACATACAACTTCTAGGTCCTTTCCTGTCCATTAAACAGACAAAGCAGATATCCACTGTGGAGATTTGCATTTGGCTGGGGCAAGGACCAAGGGAATATAGCTCAAGCCCTGAGATATGGTCAGGAAGACTTAACATCCCTTATCACAGAGGAAAATCCTCTGTGGTGGTGATGAGAGGAAAAAGCCTCTCTCCCACCAATTCCTCAGAGGAGACTGATACTAGTGGTGTTTTACTCCACAGTGAATTAGCGGAACTTAACGCCTCCCTAAGAATCTGTGTGTGTGTGACCCAAAAAGGAGGCTTCCCCCACACAAGTCTCAAGTTTCAGATGTTCCAAAACTGCTCAAATCCTTAAAGGTAATAAGAATAACAATAGGAGCTGATACAATCACTCAGAGAAACTGCTGGTGTCTTTGTTCCCTCCCTCAGTTTACCACCTGGGCAGACAGATTTCAATAAAAGCTGTGTGGAACAAAGACTCAGGGCCACTGGCTGGACCCCACAAATGGACAGTGGTCCCTGAGCTCCCACCTTTGAAAATTCCGCGTCTCATGTCTCTTTCTTTATCATTGTTCCTCACTTTATGTTTCTTCAGTCGGTCGTGCAAGTTCCACAGGTCTTAGCAGACCCTGCCCCGGGTGCAGGACCCCAACATTTAGTGCCCAACATGGGACTTGACCCTTGGAGCCCATCAACAAACATTCTCTCTTTAGTATCTGACCCAACCAACTACATTCTGAAACAAAATACAGCAGAACCTCCATAGCTGACCACCTCCCTACACTTACCATCTCTCTAAGTTGACCTAATTGTCATAGATTGGACATGCACCACATGTAGGTATCAGTACAGTAGGCCTCGTTCCTATGTTGACCATCTCTATATGTTGACTGATTTATTACAGTACCTTGAGTGGTCAACTTATGGAGGTTTTGCTGTAAAAAACCTTTTCATATGTAAAAA
>CAUYQV010077007.1:0-39310 GCA_963574575.1 Galagoides demidoff
TAGAACTAGAGTATAAATGTTTTAACACAATAACTAAGTAAATGACACAAAGTCTATGTAAACCGGTTTGATGAAAATATTTCAAATTGTGTATGAAAACACTACACTGTACCTCATGTTTGCATTAATGTATACAGCTATCATTTAATAAAAAAACTAAATAAAAAAAGCAAATTAAAAAATAAAAAAACCCTATAATTTGTATGTTGTTTCATTTTGCATGGTCATATATCACAATAAGTCTTTTTCCCACCTTTTCTCTTTTCTTCCTGCTTTGTTGAATGAGTGGGTTAGTTCAAAGTCTTGTCTTATATTTTGGAGATTTTTTTCTTTTCTGTGTTCTACTCTATCGCTAAAACTCTACTGTGTTTTGAAAATCCTTGAATGCCTCTTTGAACTCCTTGAGGTCTGCTATATTTTTCTTAACTATGTCCAGATTCATGGTGACTTTGTCTTTAATTTCATTGATTTATTTATTTTTTACTCCTGCAAAAAATATTCCATTCATAGAGAACAAAGGGAAAGTTTAAATAACTTCCGAAGTTAGTTGGAAGTGGGTTCCTCTAATGCAGGATCAGTGGTGAGAGAGCTCTTATTAAATTCTTGAGATAGTTTTTGGACTTATTTTGGATTTATTTTCCCATTTATCTTATTTGCCATCCATATACTGAATTGTATTTTTGTCATCTCAACAATTTCTCTAAATAGTAATTTTAGCAGTATTTCTCTTATAGTCTCTTTGGGAAGTTTATCTGTTTAGATTTTTCATGCTATTGTAGTTCTTCTGCTGATTCCTCTCCATATTTACTTTCAATTTATTTATATGTTTGTAATTATTTTTAAGCTGTAATATTAAGTTGTCCCTAAATTACTGAGAAATATTCTAGTTGAGGTGCTTTAGCCAGCACTCAGAAGACTCTTTGTGCCAGAAAGGCAGAGCCTGGGCTGATGGAATACAGCACCTATCTGCTGGCAATAGTGCTATTCAACTGGTTCTGGGGGATTTGGGCTGTTGAGTCAGTTGGGCTGGTATTGACATATTGGCTTCCCCCAAACACAGAGTTTTTCACACTCATTTTAGTAAATTCCAGTGACAATTGGTAGTTCCTTGTTGTTCCAGCTGCTTATCAAGTATTATGGCAGATTGCCTGTCTGTTTTAGAACTGTTTTAATGCCTAATTATAGGTACTGATGTCAAATTTAGAGGCCCTGGGATGTGGACCTCACCCCAACCATTCCAAGACCTAGGGACAAAGCAGCTTCTTGGTGCACACTCTGCTTGTTCAGTAGGGATCTTTGGGTATTTGGATACTAATACAGGCTGGATGAATACTATAAAAGTCTGGCTGATATTGGTTTCAAGGGCCTGGGAAGTGGTGCATATATACCATGTCTGTTCCAGAGCCTGTCAAAAGATGGTTGTTTATTATTATGCTGATACACTCAGCAGAGTATTTTTTTTTCTCAGCAGTTTTTAAGGTTGTTTGGAAACTAAAACCGATGGGATGAAATGAGATCCAATGTCCTCAAGATAAGGATGGAGTCTGCCACTCAACTTCACCACTGGTTATTTGTGGGCTTTTCTGCATACAGACTCCCACAACTTCCTTTTAAACCTGAAGTGTGTAAAGGTTCCTAAGGATTTGCTTTCTCCAAGCTGAGTGGAGTGGGGCTTGGGGAAGACTCTTCAGGTAATACTACTAGGCTGGGGATGGACACCATATAGCAAGACAAAATGATCCAACCACAATGGCAGCCCTGCCTGGAAATAAATTTTAAAAGCTGTGCTTTTCACCAAAGCCCTGCCTTACAACAGATTTGGAATGCCATGCATTTTACTTGTAGTAACAGGAGGAGTATCTGTGGCTTGTTACATGCTTCCTGGGATGTCACAGAGTGGGATGACCTGAGGCCATGCCCACCCCCTCCATACTGGCAGAAGCAGAATTGGAGCTCAAATCTCTAGGATAGGCCAGCAGGGCACAGATGCTGGATCAAGCCTCTCCACATAGTGGGGAATGTTTCCCTCTTAAAGGCAAACTCAGTAGAAATCTCACCATGCCAATGTTAGTATAGTGAGCCAGTTTTCTCCTCATGGGGGTGGGGCGGAGGGGTGAGAGGGTTGAGCATTCCCATTTCAGAAAACCACACAATTCAAAGGTCCTTTAGAGTTTTATTATTATTATTATTATTATTATTATTATTTTATTTGGTCCTTTAGAGTTAAGTTCCTGCCAGACTCATTGGCAGGGCTGGGTGGGCAGGACCTGTTTTTGTTCCCTCCTCTGGCCAGCTATGGCTCTTACTGGTTGCTGATTATAGAGAACATGGCCTCTGTAACCCTTACTTCCACAGTCACTTTAGGGGCCTGGTAGGGTGCAGAGCTCCTTCATCTGTCTAGGTGGAGCTAGAACTCTGACTCATGCTCCAATTTATCCATGCTGGGAAGTAAGACACTACAGGTGACACTCTGTTGGGGAATGAGAGAAGAAAGAGGGATAGGATATGGCCACAAGGTAACTGGAGCCAAAATTGCTCACTATTCTGCCAAACAAGAAGGGGACCCAGAGGTGTAGATTCCTAGGTGCAGGAAAACTGAGAGTTTTTGTCTTTCTTGACACTCTCCTGTGGAGTGAGAGATCCTATGTTTTGCTGCTTAAGGAGAGTACTATTGATGAGGGGGTCCACCTTACCTGTATATTCACCTCTAGCCTCCTCTGAGTGTGGTCCACATATAACTGTCCTCAATTCTCTCCCTTCCTCTTTCTCATCTTTGTCATCACAGGTTGTCTTAGTGAGCATCTTAATTTCTTCTCCTTGCAATTTATCCACTCTCTCAATTTCAACTCCTCTGAGTTCTTTTCAGTTCAATTTTCTATGTTCTCGAGGGGAGCTTCTAAGAAAAGCTGCCTCTAGTCATCCATCTTGCCCCTTCCCCTTAAATGTCAGCCTAGACTGTCTTATAATTTACTTATGTATTATTTAGTGTTTTTAGTGATATTTTTTAGTTTTCAATGTGGATCTTGGACACATTTTGTTAAAGGTATCTCAAAATAATTTTTATTATTGTAAATGGTAATATAATTTTATTTTCATATTGTTTCATTTCTAGATTGTACAAATGCTTTTGTTTCTCGTACATTCATATTTTTACTGGTATTAGAGGAATATTTTCCATCTCTTGCCATTACATATGAGGCTGGCTGTGGAGGGTTTGTAGATGATTTTGATGACATTGAGATAGTTCCATTCTATCCCTAGTCTGTTAAGTATTGTTTTCAATCAAAAAACAAAGTTTAATTTTCTCAAGTACTTTTCCTGCTACTATTGAGATTATCATTTGGATTTTTTTTATCCAGGTTCTCTTTCTGTTTTTCAGAGTGCTGATGACTTTTTGCATCCTTATTTGGTACAAAGAGAGCAAGAGAACTCTCTGTAGTCACATTTGAGCTCCATTATATAAGGGTAAAAATCTCATTCTTGAGTGTGGAGCCATTATGACACAACTAAACCCCCAAATCTCATGCACTAATACCATGATATTCATAAGATTCAACATACAAATTTTAAAGAAACACAAACATTCAGCCCATAGCACTTACATATGTATTTTCTAATACATAAAATAACTACTAATAAAAGTATACAAATGGATATTATAAATACTATAAATGAATCAACATGGAATCATAAAAAGTTCATATGACTCACTGAAAAACTATAAAAGAGAAAATAACAGAAACAAGAAACAAAAATAAAACAAATAATAAAATGATGTACTTAAGACTAATGTATCAATAACTACTTAAAATGCAAAAATATTGCATTAATTAAAAAAATGGCTTTTTATTGAAGATAAAAACAACATGTTCCAATAATACTTTGCTTGTAAGAAGCTTACTATTAACCAAAATAACATGGAACTGATATCAAAGTAGATATGTAGATAAATGTAACATAATAGAGAACTCAGAAGTAAAGCATAACACTTAAACTCAACTGATATTTTACAAAGCAGACAAAGCACACAATGGGGAGAGGATACCCTCCTATTCAATAAATGGTTCTGTGAAAATTGAATGTCCATAAGCTGAATACTGAAACAGCATCCCTATCTCTCACATCATGTATTAATACAAAAATAAATTGAAGATTGAACACTTAATTGTAGCACCTGAAGCTATAAAAATTATATTTATTTAAGAAAAACCTTTAGAAAATAACTCTTTTGGATATTGGCCTAGACAAAAATTCATGATGAAGACCTTAAAAGTAGATGAAACAAAAATGAAAATAATGAATGGGACTGAAACTAAAAATCTCTTGCTCCAAACAAGAAATAATCATCAGAGTACATGAACAACTTTTAGCATGAGAAAAATTACTTACAAACTATGTATATGTTAAACAAAATACAAATATCCAGAATCCATAAGTAACTCAAGCAACTCAGCGAGAAAAAAGAAAATGCTTCAATCAAAAGTAAGCAAACTACATGAATAGTTTCCAAAAGAAGAGATACAACTGGCCAACAAACAGATGAAAAAATGCTAAGCATCACTAATCACCAGATACATGCAAATTGAAATTGCAATGAAATACCAGCTTGCCCCAGTCAGAATTACCATTATTAAAAAGTCAAAAAACAATAATGTTAGTATAGATGCGGTAAACAGAGAATACTTATATACTGTGGTAATGTAAATTAGTTAACATCTATAAAAAATGGCATGGCTATTTTTCAAGAAACTGAAAGTATATGTGGTATGTATCCAACAAAACTACTACTGAGTATTTACCCAAAGGAAAAAAAAACCTTATATCAAAGACACCTGAAATCATATGTTTTATTGCACTACAAATCACAATTCCAAGGTTATGTTGAGTCAAACTAAGTGCTTGTGAATCAAGGAGTGTATTAATAAAATGTGCTATATATTCACCAAGGAATACTACTCAGCTACTAAAATGGAAGAAATAATGTATTTTGTAGCAACTTGGATGGAACTAGAGGCCATTACCATGAGTAAAGTAATGTGGGAATGGAAAACCACATGCCACATATTCTCACGTGTAAGTGGAGGATAAACTACAAATACAGGAGGGCACACAGATTGGTATAATGGATATGGGTGACTCAGAAGTAGGGAGGTTGGGACAGAGTGATGGAAGAAAAACTATTTAGTGGGTGTGATGTGAATTTAGGGGGAGTGAAAGGTACACTAAAAATCAAGATATCACTCTATGTAATATATGTATATAATCAAAATTAGCTTATAACCTTAAATATATTAAAATATAAATTTAAAAATAAAGAAACTCAATTCAAATAGAATATCATGGGGAAGTTAAAGCAAAATAATTAAAAATGATAGACCATGCAACATTTATCAATTTAAAGTAGATCAGACTATGTTAATATATATACTGGTAACAATAAATCAAAGACAATCACAAGAGAGAGATATTAAACTATTACAAAAGATCAATACAATAAGAAACTATATAAATCCCAATAGTATATGCATCAAGCAATGAAGCTTTAAAATATATGAAGCAAAAATTAATAGACCTGAAATGGTAAATAGTCAAATTGACAATTATATTTGCAGACTAAAAAATATTATTCTCAGCAGTTGATGCAACTATTACACACACAAAAATTAGTAAGTATATTGATTACACTGAATAGTCATGCCACACAATGGCATATATACATATATATATATTTTTTTTTTTTTTTTTCAAATGTCCATGGTACATTGATTAGAATCAACCACGTTCTAGGTAATTAAAAAAAAGAAAACCTTAAATTCAAAATAATTGAACTCATGCAGGATGTTATTCTCTGACCATAATAGAATCAGAATATAAATCAAAAACAAGGAAGAAAATAAGAAAGCACCTAAATAATTTTTTAAAAAATAAGACAATCCCAAATAATCCATGAGTCAAAGGTTAAGTCTCAAAGGGAATAAAATTGCATTGTAGTGAACAAAAATGAAAACACTGTGTTCCCAAATATGTGGGATCTAGTTGAAATAGTATTGAGTGGAAAATTTATAGCACTAAATGTTTACATTTGAAATATGGACATGTGATAAGTTGATAATCTGAATTTCTAACACCAGACACTAGAAATAGAAGCAGATTTGTAATATGCAAAACTCTTCTCCCATTTAGAAGATTGTCTGTTTGCTTTAGATGTGGTACTCTTAGCTGTGTGAAAACTTTTCAGCTTGATCAAAATCCATTTATTTATTATTGGTACTGCTGCAATTGCAGGGGAGTCTTATTCATTAAATCTTCTCCCAGGCCAATGTTTTCAAGAATTTCCTCTAAACTATCTTCTAGAATTTTTATTGTTTTGTGGCTTAAATTTAAAACTTTTATCCAGCAAGTGTCAATTGTTGTCAATGGTGAGAGATGCAGGTCCAGTTTTAGTCTTCTACAAGTGCCTATCCATTTGTCCCAGAACCATTTAATAAATAGAAATTCATTTTCCCAGTACATGCTTTTGGTTGTTTTTTAAAAGATCAGATGAAAATATGTGGCTGGGTTCATCTCTAGATTCTCTGTTCTATTTCATAGATCTATATCTCTATTTTTATGCCAGTACCATGCTGTTTTGATCACGATAGACATGTAGTATAACCTGAAGTCTAATAACATAATGCATCCAGATTTGTTTTTATTTCTAAAAATTGTATTGGATATTTTATTTCTAAAAATTGTACTTCTTCTTGTTCTGTATGAAATTAAGCACTATTTTTTCAAGTTCTTCAAAGAATGATGTTAGTGTTTTGATGCGGCATGCATTAAATGTGTAGATTTCTTTGGGTAGTATGGAAATTTTAATGATGTTAATTCTTCCCAGCCACAAACAAGGTGTGTTACTTCATTTTTTAATGTCTTCTGCTATTTTATTTTCTCAGGGTTTCATAGTTCTCATCATAGAGATATTTCATACCCTTTGTTAGAAATATTTTCAAATATTTCATCTACTTTGAAGCTACTGTAAAAGGCATAGAGTCTATGATTTTGTTCTCAGCATAATATTTATGGATATATATGAAGACTACAATTTGTAGACATTGATTTTGTATCCCAAGTTGCTATTATATTCTTTGATCACTTTTAAGAGCTTTGTAGTTGAGTCCCTGGGGTTTACGAGGTATAAGGTCATATCATCTGCAAAGAGAGATTTTGGCCTCCTCTATCCACATTTGAATATACTTAAGCTCCTTGTCTTGCCTAATTGCAGTGGCTAGGACTTCTAGTACTATGTTGAATAGCAGTGGTTACAGTGGTCAAGGTTGTTTGATTCCAGTTCTGACTAGAAATGCTTTCCATTTTACTCTATTAAATTTGATATTAGCTGTGGTTTTGTTGTAAATGGCCTCTATCCATTTAAGAAATGTCACACCTAACACTATTTTTTAAAGTGTTCTTCTCAGAAAAGGATGCTGAATATTTTCAAATGCCTTTTCTTCATCAGTTGAGAGAATTATACGGCCTTTGATTTTTAATTTTATTTATGTAGTGAATTACATTTATAGATATATGTATGTTGAATCAACCTTGCATCCCTGGGATAAATCCTACTTGATCATGATGTAGAACATTTTTAGTGTATCACTGTATTCTGTTTGCGAGGATCTTATTGAAGAATATTTTTTGCATTGATATTAATGATACTGGCCTATGTTTTATATTGAAATGTTTTATATTTGTAAGTTGATATTAATGATATTGGTCTGGTTTTGGAATCAGGGTGATATTTGCTTTGTTGGGGAGGATTCCTTCCTTCTTTATATTTTGGAATAGGTTACACAGTGTATGTATTTGTTCCTCTCCAGGGCTTTTTGTTTTCAGAAGATGTTATATTATTGATGCAATTTCAGTGCTTGATATAAGTCTATTTAAAATTTCTAATTCTTTCTGGTTGATTTTAAGAAGATGGCATGATTATAGGTATGGATATGTTTCCTATACATTTTCATATTTCTGTGCATAGAGTTTTTTGTAGTAATCATTGAGGATCTTTTGTATTTCTGTGGTATCTGTTGTTATTTCTCCTTTATTGTTTCTGATTCAAGTTTTTAGAGATATTACTTTTCTGTTTCTGGTTAATTTGGCCAAAGGTTTATCAATTTTATTAATCTTTTCAAAGAACCAAGTTTTTGTGTTTCTCATCTTCTGAATGACTATTATTACTACAATTTAATTTAAATCTTCGCTAATTTCTTTTACTTATTTTCTTCTGGTGTATTTGGGTTGGGACAGTCTTCTATTCTTGTTGCTTGAGATGGCCCATTATGTTGTTGACTTCCCCTCTTTCTGTTTTCTTGATGTAGATATCTAATGATATAAATTTCCCTCCTTGGACTGCCTTTGCAGTATCCCATAGGTTTTCTTAGTTTGTGGCTTCATTGTCATTTTGTTCAAGAAATATAATGATTTCCTTCTCAATCCCTTATTTGACCCAGGTCATTCAGCATAACATTATTTCATTTCCATGACTTTATTTGAGTGTGAAGATTTCTGTTGCAGTTGAATTTAACCTTTAGTTTGTGATGGTCTGAGAGGATACAAGGAATAATTTATATTCGTTTGAATGTGTTGAAGTTATACTTGTGTTTTAAGATACAATAAATTTTGGAGGGTGATCCATGAGCTGATGAGAAGAATATATATTCAGTTTTATTCGGATGAAGTGTTCTGTAAATGTCTGTTAAGAACATTTGTAGAACATTTGTTCTATGGTTGTGTTTAAGTCCATTATTTATTTGTTTAGTTTCTGATTCAAGAATATGTCCAGTATTGTCAAAGGGGTACTATAATCTCCAACTATAATGATGCAGGGGGATGATATAATATGATTGAGATTATTTAGAGTTGGTTTTATGTACTGATGACCATTCATTTTGGGTGCATAAATGTTAATTATGGAAATCTCTTTATGTTAAGTGTTTCCCTTGATCAGTATGTAGTGTCCATTCTTGTCTTTCCTGATTTAAATCCAATTGTATCTCCAAATAAGACTGCAACCCCTACTTTTTTTCTTATTTCCATTTGCCTGGATTATTGTTTTTCACCCTTTACCCTAAGTCTTGTTATGTTCTTAGATGTTAGGTGTGTTTCTTAAGATAGCAGATATTGTGCTTGAGTTTTTATATCCAGTCAGCTAACCCAGGTGAATTTAGAAGGGAGTTCAAGTCATTCACATTAATTGAACAAATTGATAGATACAGTGAAGATTTGTCAATTTATTTTTCAGAGGTCTAACACTTATTTTTATCTCTTGCACCATTGTGGAAGCTAGGCTTTGTTCTTTAATTTTTGGGTGTGTTCACTTTTGTGATAGACATTATGTTAGTATGGAAATTTGTTCTAAGTACTTCATGTAGAGCTCAGTTAGTTGTGGCAAATTTCCTCAATATTTGAATGTCAGTAAACTATTTGATTTCCCAATCACAAATCAAATTCAGTTTAGCAGGATATAGGTTCCTGAGCTAAAAATCTTTTGTTTAAGATGGCCAGTGACCATCGTTCTCTGGCTTGAAAAGTTTCAGCTAAAAGGTCTGCAGTCATCCTGAGGACTTTTTTTCCTTTGTAAGTAAGATTTTTCTTATGTCTGGCTTTTTGCAGAATTCTCTCTTTCATATTGACTTTGGCAAAGTTAATTACAATGTGTCTAGGAGATTCTTTGTTTGGACTGAGGCATGGTATAATTTTAACATATCTAGTAACTGAATTTTTATGTCTTTTGCAATCCTTGAGAAATTCACCATAATGCATAGTAGCATATCAGTGTCTTTGGGACCATCTTGTTTTCCTTTAGCAATCTTTGGAATAATCACATAACTCTCTCAGGCAATATTCTGGTTTTGTTCTTCTTTTTCTGCTTCTTTGAATAATTAGGATCATTCAAAAATCTTGTCTTCAATTTCTAAAATTCTTTCTTTTCCATGTTGTACTCTATTTCTGAGTATCTCAACTGTGTTTTAAAGCACCTCTAATGCCTCTTTCAATTCCTTAAGATTTGCTATCTCTTTCCTCATTATGTCCATATCCTTGGTAACTTTGTCTTTCAATAAATTCACTAATGTATTTGAGACAACTTTTAAATTTTTTTTGGGGGGCAGCTTTTTGGCTGGGGCCATGTTTGAACCTGCCACCTCTAGTATATAGGGCTAGCACCCCACTCCTTTGAGCCACAGGTGCCACCCCAGGTTTTTTTTTTTAATTTTTATTTCTATCTTCTCCTCAATTCCCATCATCTTATTTGCCATCCTTATTCTGAATTCTATTTCTGATATTTTATCAATTTCTCTATGGATATTTTCTGCTATATCTCTCTTGTAATCTCTTTGGGTAGTTGAACTGCTGTGATTTTTAATTTTGCCAGAATTCTTCTGGTGGCTCCTCCCCATGAGTATTTTCAGCTCTTTAAAAAATAATTGATTATACTTTTTTAGATAAAATGATAGCTTGTCCCTGAATAGTTTTTGAGAGATAATCTAATTGGAGATCCTTAGGAAATACTGTAGAGACCTATTTAATAGCTAAAACTAGTGGGGTGAGACCAAATTGGGGGATGGGCAAGAACTAGAGCTAACTATCCCTTCCCCAATGAGCTGGAGCTTGTACTCGTGGCTCTTCTTCTCCAGCCTCCCTCTGAGGTCCAGAAGCTCCCTTTGTGGTCTGCAGTCAGTGTTCCTGAGGGCCAGCTTGGTGAGATAGCACTACCCAGTTCTGTACTGCTATCAGCTGTCCTCTATTCATTTCAAAGGAATACAGGCATTTTTTCTAGAACCTCTCCTATACAAAGATGCAAATAGCTGCATCCCTGCCACAATTGGTGATTTAATTTGAGGAGTGGAATCACAGACCAAACTACTGGTTTTGCCCCTTAATGTTTCACCACTCCCTTGGCAAACAAAGTCAAGTAAGCAATGAACTTGCAAAACCAGCCAGTCATGACCAGAGAACAAGAATCCATGGACAGTTGTGACAAACAGTTCCAGTTAAACTCACTCAGGCAGCATGGGCTACACCCACTCAATAAAGTCCAGAGGGTCCCCAGGTGTCAACAATCACAGACAGTAGGCAAGACTTTCCAGGGGGCTGGGGGAAATGTTGCTTCTAGCAGAAATGAGAACCAGGAGAGATCACAGCTGTTCATGCCAAAGTTAGAACTGCTTATCCGTTCATCAGCCAACACAATGCAGAGGCCTTTCAGAGAATTACCAAACACATTAGCCTCTGCCAGGGACAGTCTGCCAGGCAACTGGAGAGCGGAAGATGTGGGCTGTGGTCTCAGGACTTCAGAGAGAATATTTGTTCACTTTTGCTCCAAGCAAGATGGGGACTGCACTCAAAGGTGGAAATCCCTTGCAGTTTATCTCTGTGAGGATCATGTGCACCTTGATTTCTTCTACTTGGATTTGACTTCCCACTTTTGACTTCCCCAAGTTCACCCCATTCCAAATGTTCTCCTTTTGTATAGGAGTTTCTCGTGAAATCTGCCTCTAGTTGACCATCTTGCCCCTTCTCTTGTACTGCCTGCTTTTAAAATCAAATATTTGTCCATTTTTACAATTGTCTTATCATTTATAATTATAAATTTATAATTTTTTTCTTAAAATGAAGTTCTGTCTGCTTCCTGAAATTAATTCCATAAACTGTTGTTGTGTACAATGAACAATCTGACCCATTGTCATATCCACTTCCAGACTCTTTGCTATTTTTTTGTGCCACTCACAAAAAAATTAAATATTTCTTTCATTCATTTAACACATTTATCATATGCACACTAAATTCCAGGCATTATTCTAGATATAGGGGTATTTTAATAAACCAAGCATAAAAAAAACCCTGCCCTCATGAAATTGACATTTAAGTGAGGGAAAAGCGAGTTCTGGTTTTTCCAGTTTTCTCTATTGAATAGTGCTGCTGTGAATAGTTTTATAATCCTTTTTATACCTTTTAGTATTATTTTTTTGGATATATTGTGGTATGAAAAATTTAAAAATCACATGTGTAAAAACTGGCTAGTTGTTCACCAAATCTACTTTTTCTTATTTCTAAACATACAGCTAGAGTAAATTCCCTAACCCCTTCCCAGTTATATAATAACAGTCATGTGTAATTCCATTATCAGAAATTCATGTGACTGAATTGTAGGTAGTGGAATTAGGCAAAGGTAAAGTATTCCACTTCCAGGTCAGATCCATAAAAACCTCCTACATTTGATCTTTCAGGGTTATTTACTCTTCTGTTCACTGGATATAAATGAACATAGTGAATTGGTGACAATGGTTCAAAGATGGTGGAGCCTCAAGGTGATAGTAGTTTAATTTCAGAATGACAAACTGCAGAAGAGCTGCAAAAATATTTTTACTTGCCATTTTTGAGCCATTATACCATATTGGCATTGCTCATTACTATTGCTGCATCTAATAATAATTATTTGATAGATTATTGGTAGAAATCACTAAGTTCACCTAAATCATACTATAAATGATTATATAATCAATGTAAAACTCCTTGTTTTCCTATAACAGGAATACTACTTATTTTTATTTTTGATCACATATTTAATTGATATTTTTATTTTAACAATTTTGTATTGTAAATTTATTTTAATTTGCACCAATATGATTGACAAGATGTGTAATTTTCATTGTATGGTTTGTTTGTATTTCCTCATGTATAAATTCTACCAGACACCATCTGTTTTAAAAAACTATTAAAAAAACACATGAAAGTTTTATTTTTACGTGAAATCATGGTTTCTATGATAGGAAGATTTCAATAGCCATAATTATCACTGGCAATATTTACAGTCATGAAACTTTTTTTTAAATTGCCTGAAATAATATATTTCTCCCCAATAAAATATTTATCCTGGATTACAGAAAAACAAGAACATAGGCATCTTTTATTGAAACAAAACAGTCATTTGTTTTTACTGTATTAGCATTATTGAAGTCTTTCATAAAACCTCCACCTCAGGGATTTCAATAAATTGTGCAATGATCCACATATTTTAAACTTATTTTCCTTGTATTTTCTCTCTGACATCTACTTTGACAAACATTTTATTTGTTTATTTATCGAATGTTTCATGAATGATATTAGATTGAAAAAAATTAATGGTTTACGTTAATACAATTTTTAATTCACATTGTAAGCCTTACTAAGACAATTAATTAGCCACAACTATTGTGGCTCCATAGTTCCTCTTCATCCCACAATCTCCTAGAACATCAGCCAGTAGATAGAGTGGACAGTAAATTTTACTTGGACATGCATAATTCTGCCACCTGGTGCTGTTCAGTGACTTCTCAGAGGTCCTCCTTTTGACTGCTTCTCTATGACCATAACGATCAGGTCACATCCTGAATATTTGATGTTTCCTAAGATTTAGCTTCCTGAATAGGCGCTGATGATATTGCATCACTTGGAACTCCCAGTGACTTAATTCTTTGTGGATGGATTTAGGCCAATCAGAAATTAGAAAAGGAAGGAAAACAGAAAAAAATTCCTCTTTTTTCTCTCTCTCATGATACGCTGCAGAGTCCTGTGTGACTGAGTGAAAGCAGAAGGTGAATAACCAGAATAATCTCTTGGGAGCTATTCATGAAGCAAAGGCTAGCATGATATTTTATCACCTTGCACAGTTTCCTCTATGCAATGGTTTAATAAATTCCTCCCAAAGTTCAAGTGTTGAAAAGTTAATCCTCAGTACAATAGTTGAGAGGTGGGACATTTAAGATGTGAGTAGATTATGAGGGCTTACTCTCATGAATGGAGTAATGTCATTATCATATCACTGGACTGTAGTAGTTACTGCATAAGTGGTTTCCTGATAAAAGGATAAATTCAATTCCAATATTCTCTCTATCTCCTATGCTCCCCTTCCCCCTTTCACAATAAGTTAATATAATGTAATGGCCAGGGTCATACTCTTGGACTTCTCAGCCAGCATCCAGAAAAATGGACTTTTGTTATTTATAAATTACTGAGCTTAAGTAATTCTGTCATAGCACCAAAAAAAAAAAAAAAAAAAAAAAGCAGAATAAGATATCCTAGATTTCCTTTTCCTTTCTCCATTTTTTTTTCCATGTGGAAGAGGGGTTATTTTATTCTCACTATCCCGGGATTCTGCTTCTTCAATATGATTATACAACTTATTCATTGCTTCATGTTCTAAGGACTATGAGTTAATATAATGGCTAGATATCTTATTTACTTCAAGATACTTCAAGCTTACTTTAACAAAACAAAACCCAACAATTTTATTTTTCAGTTATAGAAATCTTAAATTTCAAGATCAGGATGTCAGCATGGTCAGGTTCTGGTGAACTCCACTGAGTTAAATACTGCTGAATTTTTCTTTTTTTTTTCTCATATGTAGAAGATGAACAAGAAAGCTGTCTTGGGACTATTTCTTAAGGTAACTAATTCTATTCATGGGGACTCTACCATCATGAGCTAATTAAGTTCCATAAACCTGATTTCCAAATATCATCATATTAGGATGAAAGTTTCAAAATGTGTATTTGTTGGGAAGGAAACATTCAGTCCATTATCTTAGTGGAAGCACTTCCAAAAGATAGAGCCTTAGGATGAGATTTCAGATTTCCATTGACAACTCATCTGAAGGAAATAAATCTCCCATTGTTAATGATAAATAAAGTGACAATAATAGATGGCATGCAGTGGTATCACATCTACTTATGCTGTTACTTGTGATTAACTGGAATAAATAATCCACTGTCACCAACTAGGATTCATCTCAGGGATGTAAAGATGGTTCAACATATAAAAATCAATAAATATGATTCACCACATAAACAGAAGCTAAAACAAAGACTACATAAATATCCCAATAGATGCAGAAAATGGATCCTATAAAATTCAGCACTGTATTATGATAAAAACTCCAAACAAACTAGGAATATAATGCCTATCTCAAAATTATAAAGGTCATATATGACAAATCCACAGCCAACATCATACCAAATGTGGAAATTTGAAAGCATTTGTACCAAGAACAAGAACAAGACAAGGGTGCCCACTATCACCACTTCTATTAAGCATAGTATTGGAACTACTAGCCAGAACAATCAGGAAAGAAAGAAGTATATAGGGTATCCAAGCTGGGAAAGAAGAGGTCAACTATCACTTTTTGCTGACAATATTATCTTCTATCTAGAAAACATTAAGATTCCTCCAGGAGACTAGTGGAATTGAGAAATAAATTGAGCAAAATCTCAGGTTACAAAATGAATGTACATAAGTTAGTAGTGTTCCTATACAGTAATAACAGCCAAGCTGAGAGTAAAATCAAAAACTTAACATCATTCATAATAGTCACAAAAAAAATAAAATACTTAGGAATATAATTAACCAGAATGTGAAAGATCTCTACAAAGAGAACTATGAAACAATGAGCAAAGAAAGTGCAGATGACACAAACAAATGGAAAAACATCATGCTTATGGATTGGTAGAATCAACACTGTTAAAATGTCTGTACTATGCAAAGTGCTTCACATATTCAATACAGACCTCATTAAAATATAAATATCATATAAATATCTAGAAAAAGATTCTATACTTTATTTGAAATCAGAGATAGTCCAAATACCCAAATAAATATTAAACAAGAAGAAAAGATATGAATAAACCACATTACCAGACTTCAAACTATGCTGCAAGGTTATTGTAATCTAAACAGGATGGTATTGGCACAAAAATAGTGAAAGGCCAATGAAATAGAAAGGAGGATCTAATATAAAACCTTATACGTATAGCCAACTGATCTTTGACAAAACAGACAACAATATACATTAGGGAAAAGAAGCCCTATTGAATAAACAGTGTTGGGAAAACTAGACAGCTAAATGAAGAATTTGAAACAGAACTTTCAATTCTCACCACTCAAAAATTAATTCAAGTTGGATAACAGACTTAAATGTAGGCCATAAAATAATGAGTGCTAGAAGGAAATTTTGGAAAAACTCTGCTGGATATCAGTCTAGGGCAAATAATTTAATGGCAATTAAAGCAACAACAAAAAAATAGACAAATGGAAGTTGGTCAACTTAAAAATATTCTGTGGAGTCAAGACAATAGTCAACAAATCAAATAGACAACATAAGAATATGAGAAAATATTTGGAAGCTATACATCTCATAAGGAGCTAATAACCAGAATATAAAGAGAAATCAAGATATTCTGTAAGAAAAAAATCAAACAACTTCATTAAAAAGTGGAGAAAAGACCTGAACAGAAGTTTTTCAAAAGAAAATAGACAAATGGACAAATTAGCAAAAGAAAAGTCAAACAACCCCATTAGACAGTGGGCAGAAGACACAAACAGAAGTTTTTCAAAAGAAGATAGATGAGTGATGAAAAAACACATGAAAAATGCTCAACATCACTAATCATCAGGGAAATGTAAATTAAAAACACAATGAAATATCATCTTACCCTAGATAGAATGTCTTTTATTAAAAAGTCCAAAGCAATAAATGGATTCAGAGAGAAAGGAATGCTTATAGACTTTTTGCGGGATTGAAAATCAGTACAACTTCTGAGGAAAACAGTATAAAGATTCCTCAAAGAACTAAAAGTAGATCTATCTTTCAATCCAGCAATCCTTCTATTGGGTATTTACCCAAGTGCAAAAAAGTCATTTTATCAAAATGACATATGTACTCAGATGTTTATTGCAGCACAATTCACAATTGCAAAGATGTGGTTTCAACCCAAGTGCCCATTAAGTCATGAGTGAATTAACAAAATGTTGTATATGTATCCTATAGAATACTCCTCAGCCATAAAAAATAATGAATGAATAACTTTTGAAATACCGTGCATGGAACTGGAGACCATCATACTAGATGAAGTATCTTAAGAATTAAGAAAAAAAAAAATCACATGCACTTGCTATGAAATTGGAACTGGCCAATGAGCAAATGTGTGCACAGTGGGAAGTAAAACTCAATGGAAATCAAGTAGGGAGGAACAGGGTGGAGGGGATATTTGAAAACTTCCTACTGGGAACAATGAACATTATGAGGATGATGAGCACACTTATAACCCCTACTGAGTGTAACAAAAATGATCTATGTATCCAAAAACTTTTCTATCACTGTAATATTTTGAAATAAAAACTAATTAAAATATAAGGTGCACATGGAAGGCAACACCGGTATATCAAGTAATACAGTGGTAATAATTATGGGATACATAATAATTATATAATTTGTGAAGAAGTGTGTGTTTTTAGATGACATCTGAAACTCTTACAAATCTTGGGAGAGTTAATTACCCATTTGAGGCACTGTAGTTGAATTGTACTGGTTAGGTCTCTCCTTAGGATTCATTCACTCATTCCCCCAAATCTTAGAAAATTTGCATGTTCAGTGATTCTTTGGATATTGCCTTTATTTCAGGGGAGAACTGCCTTAGTCAAGGTGATAGAACCTCCTGGGAGAGGTCTTCATCTAAGGACTGGTCAATGCTAGGTTGCAAATGTCTGTCCCTCTTGCTTTAATTTGGTACATTTCTGAAAAGATGACCTAGCATCACAGTATGTTTATTCCCTCTTCCCTCCAACCCTAATAGGTACTGTTTCTCACAATTCTCTAATAAGTCATATCAGTTTCTTTTTCCATGGAAATGGACACTCTCACAACTTAGTCCCAGAAATGTTCCTACCAAGTGGACAAAAATGCGATTTTGGAACTTGTTCACTCACCATCTGGGGGCAACAAAGATATAACTGTTGGTAGATGGAGAACTGACAGCCCTTAGTTAAGCAATGATTAAGTAAAGTAGAGAAGTACTTATTAAGATTTTAAATAGTTTTAACTAAAGCTTTGAAAATATACCTATAAAAAGGAATATACTTGTTGATACACTATCTCGTGTATTTTAATGATTCACTGGGGTGGGATAATAAGAAAAATTGGAGCAAAGTGGAGTGGTATATGGAATAGGTGGCTGCCAAAGGCTATTGATACATTAGAGAAAGACAATGACAGACTGAGGGTGATTAATTGCTGATTAAATTTGAGGACTACAGAAATATGCTTGACAATATAGAAAGTGATTTTAAACTCCCAGGATATAACATTAAGGGAAGTCAAGAACAGGAAAACAGTGGAATTCTCAAATTCAGCAGTCTATCATACATTTTTGTTAGACTCAGTTTAGTAGTTATTAGTCAAATTTGATTGATAGTTATTTCTCATAAGCTAGTATTTCAAGAACAGCCTCATTGTATACTCACCTATAACAGTCTGAAGTTACATGAATATCTCCTAAATGTGCTTATATGACTCCATGTAAATGGCACAAAATGGCATTATTTCATTTGTAATGATTTATTTACCCTTATATAGACGGAAAGCAAAGATAACAAAGCAAAAATATATATTTTTTCTTTTTTTTTGGTGCCAGGGTTGGGTTTGAACCCGCCACCTCTGGTATATGGGGCCAGCGCCCTACTCCTTTCAGCCATAGGCACTGCCCCAGCAAAAATAAATTTGTTAAATCTGGATTATGCAATTTTGAGTCTTGGCATATGATCATTCACTTTATATATTCCTATGTGTTTTATGATTTTATTAAAAAAGTTCAAATAATTCAATACTTTTTTTTTAGAAAGAAACCCTTCCTTTACTTGTGTGTCCTGATTCTGACAAATTATACACTGTCCATATGTCTGTGAGAAGAAAGGTAATATTTACCTTATCTTTGTAGTTCCCAAAATACATATTTTGCAGATAATAAATATTTCAACTTTTAACAGTCACTAGTGTTTTTTTCCTGTGTTTGTGAGTGGGATGATTGATTTAAATGTACAAAATGGAAGAAAATAATGGGAAGGTATTGTGTTAAGGTACTGACTGCATGTTTATAAATGTTAAATTAAGCTTTAGTCAAAAATAAAGCAAAACAAATAAAACTCAGGTGGCCAAATTTGCCTGAGTACAGTGAAGAGTACAGAGTCTGGATTTATAAATAAAAATAAATATGCATATTGGCTGTAAATAAGAGTTTACTACTCCAGAATGTATAAGAAAATAAGGCAGTTTTTCCAGGTCAGTACTTCTAAGAGGGAATAGAGCAATAAGCTAAAGAAATAAAAATAGTTCCTAGAGAAAGGTAATTTTTAGTAATTTTTAATGTTAATGAATGTCATCTGTCACCTGCACAGAGAAAGTAAACATGTGCCTCCCTGTGTGCATTTTAATATGTTCATATTTGATTTTAATAGCATGAAATGTAGTTAAATAGATAATAAATTTAGTTATGAGTTTGTCTTGATTTCAAATCACTGATTTGACAAAAATATAAAATGCAATTCAAAATACACCTGGAAACAACTGCATTGTTCAATATGTTGAATATGTTTTTAACTACTTAATTTTTTAAAATATGCAGTGCCCTCTGCCTGAAGAAAACTCAGCTCTTAATTTTTACATAAATATATAAATTCATTCATAGTAGCACCTGTATACGTGGTATTGGATTCTTAATGCATTCAATTTTTCTGTGGAAAGCCACCATTGACTTTCTCAAAATTCTCTCAAACTTCATTAATTTAAAATGTTTATTGCAATTGCATATGTATTGTAGGCCTATTGTATATATGTACACATACATGTATACAATAAGTATAATAGTGTATAGTATACAATTTTGTATATAATGTATATACATATGTTGTATATGTAAAAGAAGTGATATTTTGATGAAATGTTAATATGGTCACTTTTATCTGATGCCTCAAATATTAAGATAGTGTCCTATCTATGTTTGTTTAGTGGAAACATCTTACCAATAAGAATAAAGACAATCTAAAGGAGACTTATGCACTGGGCATGGTTTTAAGACATCAGTAAGACTGAGGTATTTGAATTAAGTACTCTGAGTGATTGATAAATTCGTAGACACATTGATCTGCCATGACACTAAAAAAATTAGTATTATATTGCTTAGACTAGAGTCAATGAGCTTTCTCTTGAGGAAATAGGAACTTGGGATTCCGAAATACTGTAACTGAAGAATTTCATTTTACCTATGTGAAAACAGAGACTCAGAGATGTCACATAACTTGCTAAAGGACTTACTGGGAGTAAGAATGAAGCTCTTCCCCAAAATGAAATCTACATGTATGGATAGTTAGAATTACCTTCCTGTGGGAAACAGAGGCACATGTATTCAAATTTAACATGGCTAACTCAAAGTTGTACTAGTTTCCTGGATTGTACATATATATCACAGAAAACAGCTTTCCAAGGCTGTTTGAATCCATGTGGAAAATAAATAATAAAACTTGTAGGAACATTAAATCTTTAGCTCTTAATAATTTATAAATTCTAGACAGAAAATTTAAGAGTTTGAAATCTTTGGTTCTTTCTTGATTGACACTTTGCTTTCAAAAAAAGTGAATTTTATGTTGGGTCAAGTTTTTTAGATTACATTAAAGATGATTTCTTTTAAAATTGTGCCTTAAGTCAGATTATTATGAAGGGAATGCACATAAGAAAGAAAAAGCATATTATGTTAGAGAAGAGACTGATTAATGTGGCAGGAAGAATTTCAAAACGAAATTCATGAGTTAAGGAAATAGTGGTGTTGGAAGATAAAAAAAATCACTTCTTTACATGCACTAAGAATTTTCCTCATGTTTCCGTAATGTTTTTAATGTTTGTTTTTTTAAACACTGTTTATAATTGATAAATTAAATCAATTATCATGACTTTGTTTTTAACTTCAGGCTTTTTTGGCATTTGTTGTCAATAATTTGTTGTTTTCTTTCACTAAGATTATTGTAATTTATATTGGTTCCCCTAGGTCCATCAACTTTCAGCAATATTCTTAGTTCTAAGAAATTATAAAATCACTGTAGATCTGCTTTTGTTATTTGGTACTCACACTTACTTGCCATATTGAATAACCTAAATCAGTGAATGAGGCAGAAACCATTTATATTAAACATTAGGAAGTTATGATGTTTTTCTACTTGAATGTACACATGTTTGATATTCTAGGAATTCACACAAAATAAAATAATGAAACACCAACATTTGTTAGGATTAAACTGAAAAATATATAATTTCCTCCATCTTAAACTTATGTTAGATCTCCTTCCATTTTCTTTCTTAACCATTAGTAATCACAAGTGGTAGAAAAATATAGCTAGTTTGTTATTATTCTTTAGTAATCACTTCCTCTGAAAAATATGTATCAGTATCTTTAACATGCTTTTGGAGCAAGAGTTTATGTATATAATTTACTTATACTGAACTACACGTGCGTCCTTTATCTGAAATTCAAATTTAACTCTATATACTACATTTATTGTAACCTTAAATTAAGAAGCTTATAATTTCTTGCCATTCAGAAAGTTCTTTTATAAAAAAGTCATCTGCATTAGTCTGTTTATCACAGCACAATTCCCAATTGGAAGGTTATGGAACCAACGAGTGCCCATCAAGTGATAAGTGGATAAAGAAAATGTGGAAAATATATATACATACAGACAGTGCCAAAAATGTATACACACTTACAGAATAAGAAAAATTATATTATAATTTTAAGAATATATACCAATAACAAAAGATAAATACAAGTCACACTTGACTTCTGCAATTACAAGAGGTGTTCAAAGTGGTTACCACGAGTGTCCAGACATTTCTGACTATTGTGAACTACTACTTGAGCAACGTTGACCTAAGTGACAGCTTGTATTGCTGCAAATGCCATTACAATTACTCCTCAAATTACCACCAGTGTAGTGGGTTTTCTACACAATACTACATAATTTAAGGTCCCCCATAGGCAGAAGTCAAGAGATGTTAAGTCAGGAGAATGAGGGGGAAACTCAACCACATCTCATCTCAATTATCATCAAGGTAAGCCTTCCAGTCCTTGGTGGAAGTGCATCTTTGATCAAAATCACAGGGACATCTTCACTCAGTGCATGTAATAATCTTGGAATAGAAACTTTCCATTTTGCTTTTTTAAGAATGTGTTGTATGCGTGTTCTACTAACTCCTCTCTCACATGCACATTGTATGGTAGACTTCTGCGGTAAGCATATTAACTATTCTCACACCATAGCAGAAGAAGCAGGGCTTGTTGCTGTGTGATGTAACCAGTATCTTCTCTTGGACACACCACACGGTATCAGTCTCAAACTTATCATAAACGCATGCAATTTTTAGTTGTATCAGAGGTTCTGTTGCATGTTCCTACCTCCATTGTCATTGTATTTCTACAACATTCTCAAATTTCAATTACCACTTTCAAATGGTCTTGCAGTCCTCAAATAACAATCGTGTTTCTGCCATTTTCTTTGACTGTCCTACCTGTTGCATTATGACCCTAATGTGAATTTGATTAAGGCTATCTTTTGAGTGAATGTCATACTACACATTGCCATTATAATCCAATTCAACTTTGAAAAATAATATGTGGACCCTTATGCAAGTTTTGGTATAAAAATCAAGAAACATAAAATCCACACAGATGGAAACAAATGAAACCCTCCTAGCAACATCCATAAGCTGAACAATGTGAAATACACCTGGGTGAATCAGAAAGAATGCTATTGACTGTGTTTCTTGGAAGTGTAATCATGGACCATAACAACACAGTCTTTCTCAAAACTTTCATAGTAACCTGCATAATTAGATAACTTCTCTTAAAATGTATATATATATTTTGGCACCAGTGGTATATACATAGTACACACACACACCCCATGGAATACTACTCTGCAATAAATAGAAAGGAAAAAAATAATGTTTTGTATGGCAACTTGGGTGGTACTTGAAGCCATTATCCTAAGGGAAGTAACTAAGGAACAAAAAATGAAAAAAAACACACACTTCACGTTCTCACTTGTAAGTGAGACCTAAGTGGTTTGTATGTTCATACAGAGTAAAGTAATGGAAACTGAAGATTCAAAAGGGGGACGCTGAGAGTGGATACAGGATGAAAAATCTCTTATTGGGTATGATGTACACTGTTCAGGTGGCAAGCACACAGAAAGCCTATACTTGCATCTTTCCCTCATACAAATTGAAACTGTTTTTCTATGTTCCCAGTAGCACAGTACTCACATATCAACTCCAGTAATGATGAAAGTATAGATAGAAGGCTTGGCACCCATAGTACAGTGGTTACAATGCCAGCCACACGCACTGAGGCTGGCAGGTTCAAACCCAGCCTAGGCCAGCTAAACAACAATGACAATTACAACAAAAAATGTAGCTAGGCATTGTGGGGGGTGCCTGCAGTCCTAGATACTTGGGAGACTGAGACAAGAGAACTGCTTAAGCCCAAGAGTTTGAGGTTTATATGAGCTGTGATGCCATGGCACTCTACTGAGGGCAACATAGTGAAAGTTTATCTCATAAAAAAAAGAAAGTATAGATAGAAGCTATTCATTAGTGTTTGTGTGTGTGTATGTATATATATATATATATATGTATATATATACACACATATGAAAAGTCCTCAGAGTTTATGACAGAGGCATTCATGCAGTCAAGAAATTATACACACACACACATATATATGTATATATATATATACATATATATATACATATACATATATATATATATATATATAGAGAGAGAGAGAGCAAGTAGTTTTTGACAACTCTATATAAGAGTTACATTATGGCTTGCCTTTAAGATAGAAATAAGCCTAGGACACAGCTTTCTGGAGGTCCTGGAAAATAAAATGGAATCAAATAAAGGAAAATAAGTTAAGCACAATACCTGCTTTCATGATGTTTGCCATCTGTAGGTCATGGAATGTGAAATAAAGGTTTTAGGACTTTCAAAAGATAAAGTCTTCTAAAAATGATAGGCTTTATTTAGTTGAAATTTCACGGAAAGGGAGAGAGAAAGGAAAAAGAGAAACAGTATTAGTGTATGTGCTGAGGTGGGTATGAGAAGACCCATGTCTTCTTATTCAAGTGATCTGTTAATGTCAAACTAAGAGATTTAGATTTTATTTTGTAATTTTCAATAAAGTACAATAGTTGAAATCAATGTTTTTGTAAGATGTTTCTGTTAGTTACATATAGTCTGTGTTAATAGCGCACCACCTCTGTAATTAATACTGTTTTTGAACAAAAAAAAACCCCATATGTTTATTTTCTGTGTACCTCCCATCAAAATTCATTGGCTGGTATAAGGGAAAGAATACAGCTCTTAGTACAGGGAGAGCAAATTCAGGCATCCTGCATTTTAAAATATCAGGTTGTATATTCAAACCAAACAGTGTTGGAGGTGAGGTATGGGAGGGACACATTGACAAGAAAAAACAAGACAGGGGAATTCCCAGAATAGTATTTTTTATTATAGTCAATTATTTTAAGAATGCAAGAGACCCCATCAATGGTGGTAGAAATAAAATCTCATATTTTTATCTCCGTACATCATATTTGTTGAAAGTCTAAAAATTGTACCGGAAGTTGGGTATATCTAACTCATTTCCTAATGTAGATCTAGGAAAAGGATTTTCCTAGTGGTAAGCAGAATGAGAGTTCAGCCAACTAATGTCCAATATTGGAACTGTATAATAGTAAATTTATTTGAGAATGAGTAGAGGAGAAAATAGTTTAATAAGAATACTATAAAAATATTAGGCTGTGAAAAATTGTTCTCTTTTCTAAAGATTTGGAGGGTAAGAATTGAATTAGGTAAGTAACTTATTAAAAGAATTAGAGAAGTTAAACAATGTTCAAACAACATGCATTCAAGGCCTCTGAAATGGGAGTAGAAAGTAAAAAGAGAGAGGAAAATCTGAGATGAATAGTCATCTAATTAAAATAAAAATAGGGAGGACGCCAGGGAAACTAAGAAAAGTAAATTAGTACTAGATCTAATTGAAGACAATAAAAGTTATAATTGTGTAGAAAATTAGGCTCGGCGCCTGTGGCTCAATCAGCTAAGGCGCCAGCCACGTACACCTAAGGTGGCGGGTTCGAATCCCCAGCCCACCCACCAAACAACAATGATGGCTGCAACCAAAAAATGGCCGGGCGTTGTGGCGGGCGCCTGTGGTCCCAGCTACTTGGGAGGCTGAGGCAGGAGACTCGCTTGAGCTCAGGAGTTGGAGGTTGCTATGAGCTGTGATGCCATGGCACTCCACCCAGGGGGATAGCTTGAGGCTCCGTCTCAAAAAAAAAAAAAAAAAGAAAGAAAGAAAAGAAAAGAAAAGACTTTGAATAAACAACATGGCAAATGAGCTCTCGACCACTAACGGGAAATAACTACCTTCACAAAACTGCAGGCCAGGAGGGCTCCTTGGAAATCCCACCTGTGATATTCACCACCAAAGACATCCTTAACATCCATGGGTTGTTCAAAGGTCGATATAACTAAACACTCACTTAGTTTTCCAAGCCCCACTCTTCCTGGTTTCAATGTTCTGGTTTTCTTTCTTTCTTTTTTTTTCCAATTTCATTGAAAAATGTTCTGTTTCAATTTTATTGAAAAATGTTCTGTTTCTTTGTTCAATTTTATTGTGAATTATCTCATACAAAGATTAATGAAACATCTATGTGCTGTACACCAGATCTAATTAAATAGATAAAACATTATTTCCACTCAAATAGACAAAAAGAACATCACCTATGGGCCAGCAAATAAAATATAGCATCTTTTTCTGACATCTTCCCCTCGGTGTGAACTGCTATCCTGACTTCTTTGGTAAACATTTTTTGTTGTTGTTCCTCCATTGTTTTGTCCATTTGTAGCAACACAATTTAATTTTTTCTTTCTTTCTTTCTTTCTCTCTCTCTCCCACCCTCCTTCCCTCCCCCCCCCTTTCTTTCTTTCTTTTTTTGAGACAGAGTCTCACTGTGTCACCCTTGGTAGAGTGCTATGGAGTCACAGCTCACAGCAACCTCAAACTCTTGGACTCAGCCTCCCAACTAGCTAGGACTACAGGCACTCCCCACAATGCCCAACTATTTTAGAGAATGGGTCTCTCTCTGGCTCAGGCTGATCTCGAACCTGTGAGCTCGGGCAATCCAGCTGCCTCGGCCTCCCAGAGTGCTAGGATTATAGGCATGAGCCACTGGCCTGTGGGCCAATTTAATCTTTCTTTAAATTTTACATGAATGATGTCACACTGTACATTTCTTTTCATGTCTTCTTTATTCTATATGTATGTTTGTGTGTGTTAAAAAAGTTTTTAAGATCTGGAGAATCTGAGAAGGCTATTTGGGAAAGTGCAGATGTCAAAACATTTCTGGAAGTATAGAAATAAAATTAAAAAATGGAAACTAAATGACACAGTTTCCAAATAAAATAAGTTAAAACACGAAGAACTTAAAATGTATATGTTTTGCCGGCTGTGGTAGCTCACGCCTGTAATCCCAACACTATGGGAGGCCGAGGAGGGAGGATTGCTTAAGCTCAGGAGTTTGAGGCTTGTATGAGTGAGACTGAGGCCCTGGCTCATGAATAAAATGGAAAAACTCAGCCAGGTGCTATGGAAAGCACCTGTCATCCCAGCAGCTTTGGAGGCTGAGGCAGCAGGATGCGCACAGCCAGAGTCTGAGGTTGCAGTGAGCTACAATGCCATTGCACTCTGCCCAGGGCACAGGGTAGGACTCTGTCTCAACAACAGCAACAAAAAAGGTATGTTTTCTATCCTGATTGTGTAGTACCAATTAGGTGTGTATATATGTTTTATTGTTGAACTGCCATAAACTTCTGCATCTTTCCATATACCCATCTCTGTTCAAATTCTACATTGTCTCAACAACTATAGCTTTATAATAAGGATTAATATCAGGTAGAGAAAATTATCTTAACCTGGTTCTTTATTAGAATTTCGGTGTATGATTTGTTGTAATTTCATGTGAATTCGGGAAACCACTTTTCAAGGTCCACCAAAGCAAATGAAAATGGGATTTTTGTTGGTATTGAATTAAATGTAGAGATCAGTTTAAGAACTTGCAATCTTTACAATATTAAGGTTTTACTCCATGAACATTGTCTATCATCCCATTTATTTATTTACATTTTCTTAAAATTTCTCGAGAGCATCATATCTTTTCTTTAGAGATTATTTATGCTTTTGTTAGATCTGTCCTTTGCACTTCCAGCTGTTGGTACAATTGTAAATGACGTTTTAATAGTGCGTTCTCTTAAAGCATTGCATATATTCAGAAAAATAAGTATCAGTGTAAAGCTTGATATGTTTGCACAAATTCAGCCCAGTCAGGAGACCAGTACTCAGATGAAGACCAGAACGTCATCAGTTCTAGACTTACCTCTCTTTCTGTCATTCACTACCCTACAAAAATAATTACTATTTTAAGAACGTTTCTTTGTTTTTCCTATTTGAGTTTTCTATAAGTGAATTATGCCAAATGAGTTGTTTGAGTCTTTCCCTGGTTGTTTCATTATGTTCTTGAAATCTATATTGCAATGCCAGTTGTTAATTTTTTATTTTAATTGCGGTATTCCAGTTGATGAATGTATTTATTTGCAATGATTTATTTTTCATTCAAGGGCATTGTGGTGGTCCTCAATTGTGCATTGCTGTGAATAGTGCTGCTAAAAACATTTTAGTATATGACTTTTGTGCATATATGCACACATTTCTGTTGAGGAAATATAGCTGAAATTTGTAGGGAATGGTACGTGCATAAGTGTGCTGTCCAGAAAGTATCCCACCGTGCACATCTCTGTTTTTCAAATTACATGACTGGCTACTCTCTGGATAGCCCTCAGACATTTCATTTTATGAACTATATCAATCCATTTTCCAACGAGGTTGCACCAATTTACACCCCCACCAGTTGTGTATGAGATGATAATTTTTCTCTGCACCTTTGCTTATACACACTTGGTATTTTCTTTTGTTTTGTTTTTAGCTATTCTTTCTGGAAAGTAGCTTCATCTCATTGTGGCTTGAGTTTGAACTTTCCTAATGACCGATGAGTCTCTATCTTTCCATTTGGACATCAGATAGTTTCTTTAGCTAGCTGACTAGTCAAGACTTTTGACCCATTTTCTATTGAGTTGTCTCTTGTTGATTCACATGTTTATGTATCCTGTATACAAATCCTTTGTTCACTACACGGAGTCACGTATCTTCTCTCATTCTGTGAGAGTCATTGTTCCTTAACTTAATGGTGTGACTTATTAAACAAATTATTTTAACACAGCCCTGCCAACTCCAAGACTATACTGTTTCGTCAATACTCAGCGTGTGTTCACAAAGCCACGTTTGTTTACCTTCTCACTCATATCTGCCCTATCCCTCCTGATATAGTCTTCATAGTCTATAGGAGAGCTAAGTAATAACCTCTTACTACACTTAGGGACTTGCTTATTTCACCTCCATGCTATGTTTCATTTGACATAATGTATCTTAAAGCTATGTCATTTATATACACTTACATTGGTTATGGTTTTTCTGGTGAATTAAATCTTAAACATTACAAATTGACTCTCTGTAACACAGAAAGTCTAAAATCTGCTCAGTATTTACCTACTTCTTGGTATTGATTTACATTTACCCCCTTCCTTTTATTTCCAGCCTTTATGTGTTCTTACTTGCGGGTCATTACAAGTTTTGAGATACACAAAAATCAAGAAACATAAAATCTTCATGGACAGAAACAAATGAAGCTCTCTCAGCAACCCCCCTGAGCTTGGCCAGTTGAAATTTGCACAAGTGAATCAGAAAAGACACTGTCCACTGTGTTTCTTGGAAGTGAAATAATGACACCACAAGGGTCTCAAAACTTTTGTAGTGACCAGCGTATTCAAGGTATATGCCTTGAAAACTACCTATAATTTGCTTATTTGTATAATCTGGTTTGACTGTCTGACTTTTAACTGAAACATTTAGTGTATTACACTACAAATGATTACTGGGCAGTGCCTGTGGCTCAAAGGAGTAGGGCGCTGGCCCCATATACCAGAGGTGGTGGGTTCAAACCTAGCCCTGGCCAAAAAAAAATAATAATAATAATAAAGAAGAAATGATTACTGATCATGTATATGTACCTCTGAGTTTCAAAGTAGCATTTTATTCTGTCCTTTAAATCTTTATCTATATCCTGAGGGGATTCTTGAGTCATAGGATGACGTTTCACTTCAAGGATACAAGACAAAGCTGTCCAGGGTGTACAGTACACACAGTGCGTCATCTAAAAAGGCTGCCAAGCACATGATAGGTACCTTAAATTCTCACATTCATCACATTTATTTTCTGGTGGATACAAGAAAAGTGTCTTGTAGAAGAAGAATGGAATTAAAATTTGACCTCAGATGTCTTAAGGGTGAGAACTTGCATTTGCCTCTGCTTTGCTCATGCAGACGACATCTTAGCCTCAAAGTGCCTGGAGGTAAATTCACAGCTTGAAGTCTCTTCCCCACTTAGTATCAGAAGGTGGATGGCACAGCCCGTGAGGCTCAACCCAGGGCAACATTTTATCAGGGATTATATTTTTTCTTCGGTAGCAACCACCTTACTATTCCCCACTAAGGTGAGCTTTTATTTCGTTCCTCAGGGGTGGGACAAACAGATGCTGGAATGCATCTGTTTAATCCTATTTCTGAATAGATAATCTCAAGGATCCCACAGTGATGGGAGAAGTTCCCCTGCTTGACCTCCTAGTGAGACGGACTCTAGGCCCTCACATCTAACACAGTTAATGCCCGTCCCTGCCCCCTAGCGGTTGCCATAGGTAGAGACCAAGTTTACCAGCACATGCGAAAATTCCATCAGGACAAAAGTGGCCCCAGTATCCTGGGCCTTTCTTTGCCATCTTGGCTCCAGCTTTTCCATTAGTTTGGCGATATCATTTCTTAATACCTTGTCACTGATGCTGTGCTTTAACTTTTATGTTATCAGTGAACGATTTGGTCTCAACAACATAGCCTATTGCTACTATTAATAGAAATGGAAGTCCACATTTAAATCTTTAGTCTTTTTTTGCAATTGCTTTATATACATAGTTTGAAATAGGAATACTGGTTCATTATATTTCATGTGGCAAGCCAGTGGCTTAGTGGTGTTTATGAACTAATTCCAGTTTTCTCTCAATAACAGGTCAGGCCATCTTCGTCACACGCACATCAAGATCCCATATAAGTTGTTTCTCCACTCTGTTTGAGTCATTGCTGAAACATAAGTCAGCAGGTTGCAGAGCTGACGAGGTATTAAGGAGTGACAGCACCAAAATTTACGAGGACACTGGAGCCCAGATATCTATGAACAAAGTACCATGTACCTCTATTGGCAAATATGGCTTCTAACTTTGGCAACCACAAGGTGGCAGGGAGGGGTGGTAAGTGGGTCAGAGGAGAAAGCCCACAACCTGAATGGATTAATAAATTGTGGTATATGTATACCATGGAATATTATGCAGCCTAAAAAAAGATGGAGACTTTACCTCTTTTATGTTTATTTACATGGATGGAGCTGGAACATCTCCTACTTAGTAAAGTATCTCGAGAATGGAATTAAAAGTATCCAACGAAGTCATTACTATTATGAAACCAATATACAATCACCCACACTTTCATATGAAAGGCAAATCACAACTATAGCCCAGGATAAAGGCGGGAAGAGGAGGGGGATGGGAGGGAAGGGGGGAGTTTTGACGGGGGAGGGTACTACACCAAAGGTACATATCGCAAAGATACAAGTCTAATCTATTAGATGCAGAGTATAAATGTCTTAACACAATAATTAAGTAAATGAGGTGAAGATATATTAACTAGTTCGATATAAGCATTCCAAATTGTATATAAAATCAGCACATTGTACCCCATAAATGCATTAATGTATACATGATCTATGTGTTTATGACTTTATTTTTTTTAAAAAAGTAGAATAAGAGAATGTGCCCCATCAACATAGGATTGCAAAGACCTAAGCAGATATTCAGCAACAATACCCACAAAGACCACAGTGCCTCCAATAATGTAGCGTTATAATAAATCAGTGCATCTCACAAGGCCTAACATTCTTCTTCCTTTTCGTATTGTGTTGTTATTATTACCCTTGATTCTTTTTTTGTGTGTTTGTTTTTTGAAATGTTATTGGGTTAGATTGTCAAGTTCTGTGAAAAACCTTGTCCGAATTTAATTGAAAGTGGATTGAATGTATCTGGGGGTAGTTGACATCTTACAATACTGCCATCTAACGCTTTGTTTAATTGGCTTTTCTTCAATGAAGTACGATCATTTACTATGTAAAAATATTGTGTCTCTTTGGAGAGAATAATGTGAGTATTACATTTGTGTGTTACGAAGATAAATGGTATTAATTTTTTACTACTCTTTGCTCATTCTTTGTTTCTAGTGGCTAGAAATATAAATGAGTTCTGTATACAAATGCTAAATCTTGTAAATTAGCAAAACCTCGTTATTCCTTCTAACAAATTTTCTCTTTGAGAGTTTTGGATGCATGTATGTCAAAGACAGTTCTGTGATTCTTTCCAATTCATATACCTTGCATTTCTCTTTTTTCTCTTACTTACACTGTGCTTATAATGTTAAACAGATGGGGGTGCAGTGAACTTCCTTTTCTGTACCTGACGTTAAAGAGAACATTTTGCATTTTACCATCTAATACGCTGGCTATTACTCTTGATGTGTTTCAGTACGTCTTCATGTCTGTCTGTCCCTATCCTCGATCACCTTGGGTTATGAGTTCGTGGAAGAGTGATTTTTGGCCTTGCATTTCCAGCAGTGATTTCACTTTTGATCCTCCTCGTAAAGAATCCAACACTGTCATATGGATATGTGGCCGGAAGAATTTTCACAAGCAGATCTATGATAACTGGCTCATTTCCATATTGATAAACATTATGCATGTATACTCAAGGTTGATTTTTTTATTTTGTAAAGAGGTTTATATCCTTAATATTTGAATATTTTACACATGTCATTTTTAACTATGCGTATACTCTCTTTGCCCCAAGGAATAGTCCATACGTATAAAATTTCACCTCCACCTTTCTTCCCGGTATGATTATTCTTGATTCTGCACTTATATGGAAGGGGTATAGATGAAATAGTTCTTGGTTTCTTTTTCTTTGTTTCTTTTTCATGCTCACTGGTTGCTACTTAAGTTTCATCGTTACTTAGATATGTTAATGCTTTAAAATCAACACATAATAATTATACATATTTATGGGGCACAGAGTGATATTTTGATATATACACACAACGCATAATGAGTAATATGGCATAATTAGCCTGTCACCTCGAACGTTTATCATTTCTTAGCCTTGAGGATATTCAAAATTATCCCTGTTGTTAAAAATTATACAAGAAGAAAAAAAGAAAAGAAAAAATAAATAGAAGAGAAAAGAAGAAGAAGAGAAAAAAAGAACAATAAAAGGAGAAAAAAGAAGAAGAAAGAGAAAAAAAAAAAGAAAATAAATTATACCAGAAATTAACTACAGTCATCTTGTTAACTACAGTCATCTTGCGGTACTATAGAACCTTGGAGTTTATGATGCCTATCTGGCTGCAATTTTTCCATCCCTTAATTCTCTTCCTCCGTTGCCCTCCCCAGGTCCTTCCCAGCCTCTATCACTATTCTACTCTAAACTTCTGTGAGCAGAACATTTCTGGCTCCCACATACGAGGGAGCACACAAGGTTTGTCCTTTTGTGTCTGGCTTATGTTGCTTAACATACCTATGTTTGGCAAATGACAGGATGGTATTTTTTCACGGCTGAGTAGTATTCGGTTGTGTACTTATATCATATTTTCTTTATCCATTCATGGGATTGTGGATAAACTTAGGTTTAGTCCATATCTCGGCTGTTGTGACTAGTGCTGTAATAGATATGGGGGTACAGATATTTCTTCTTTATACTAACTTCAAGGAGGATATTTTTAATACATCTAATTTTAAATATTTAATGCCACTTTAGAAATGTCACTCTATGATATTTTAAATATTAAATATTGATTAATAATTGTGTTGCCTCGACTTTAATGAAATCTCCAGTTCAGTAAGCCTTGGCTTTTAGTCATCTAATTAATATTCTGATCCCTAAAAAGCTATAACCAGATGCCAGTTATAACAATATATTAGTTTTACTTCTTCCCTAAGGGGGAAAAGCTAGTGACAGAACCTTGGAAATAATTTCTTTCCATGCATCAAAAGCAAATAAGTGAAATCGAATATGATTCCTTCAGCCATAAAATTAACCACGCAGCTTCTGAACTCTTGAGCCACGGATTGAAACACACAATTTCCTCAAAGGAAGCTCAAATATGATGCCAATTATAGCAGCCTGAAAACGAACAAAAGAATCTTAGAAAATCATTGTCATTTCATGCGGACTCTTCATCTCCAAGAAGCCTCCGTAGTCTATTTTTAGAAGTTCGAAGCCACGCCCACTCCCCCAACACTGGGATTCTATAGAAAACAACTAAAAATTCTTACGTATTTTAAATGTGTGCACGAAGTTAAACTTGCTACTGCTTTTCCAGACAACCTTTCATAGACAACTGAGCTCTATCGCTAAAATTTTAGTAAGAAAATGATTAAGCTGAATGATCAAATCGAATCCTGGATCAAACTACTATTGCAGCAAAGGGACATTTCCTCTCTCCACATATGTGGACTGCTGGATTATTTTCTTGATCTTCTTCACATTGTTCCTTTTCAGTCAGAATATCAACTAACATTGTTTTAATTTTTTTTTCTAGTTTTTTCTTGTTTTCCTACAACAGCTTGTGGGGGAAGACAGCAAAAATCATGTACAGAAGAGCTCAGGGGTAGGTTATCATTCCAATGATAATTTCAAACATCCTAAAATTATACATTTCCAAGCTCATTTCCTTATTCTTGGTCAATATTTCTCTCTTTATTCGTGATCTGTGTTACGATCTACATCTGTATGAATATTGCTATCTGCATAAACATATATGCATGACATTCTGTAAATTATACATGGCATATAAAACTGAATATTTGGTTTTTGTTGAAATAGTGCCACATAGACGTTTGCATGGAAATAAAACAGAAAGGAAATGAATTTGAAATTTGGCTCATTGCCTAATTTATTTTATTGCTACCTTGTTTTATTTTATACCCACACGCAAGTTTGTTTTCTTGGCTAAGATAAAGAAACTGGACAAGAAGTTCCTTCTGTGGGAACTTGGTCTTGCTTACAGGACACCACCCAAATGTCCTCCACCCCTTCTTTGCTACCACCACTCTACTCACCTAAAGAGAGCTAAAATATTTATTGAGTTATGAGAGTAAAAACTCTATTTTTTAAATTTTCATATAAAATAACGGTGCAGTATTGGTCATGACCAACAGAGTCTAAGGCTCCTTTGTAACCACTAAATGTAGAAAAACCACAAATTACCGTTGGAGTTGGAGAGAGGTTGGCCTTGGTTTTGGCTTCAATGATCCCCCCCCAATTCAAATACTCTGCATCTGTGTAAATAAACATCTCTAGGTGCCTGGGAAGGGAATATTTAGCACGAATATGTTTCATGCAAAATTAGTGGCAAAGAAAAACTTTAGATTTGTAATTACATGGAAAAAAATTAAACCATTAATGTGATGAAGATGTTTCTTCTTCTCCCTTTAAATAGAACATGAGCCTTCATTATTTTGCAAGGATACTCTCACTGAATGAGTTTCTAGGACAGTATTATTTAGTCTGATTTTTGTTCCCTCCATGACAATTTCTAATTAGGCTTTTATTCTAACAAGAAATTAAATTTTAGCATTAAATGTTCAATAGTGATAAATGCCAAATTTAAAGTAGATGTTTCAGCCAATAGGATGGAGGAAGCCCATACATAAGTTTCTTGCCTAGAAGACGGTAGCTGAAAGTCTTGCACTTAATCTATCTTATTTTCATAAATGAAGGAAATGAATTCAGATGAGATTAAAAACTGGGTTATCTAGGTTTACAAGGTCTGTTTGTAGCTTTCACCCTCAGTTTACTTTTCTTAGTTAATCGTTTTTTATTTCCAGTTTCTAATGTTAAAAGTACCTTTTGAAAGTAGCACTTACAATTCTAGGTCAATGGGTCAGTTAGAGATGCAGCCACTCATGGAAGTGTGTCCTCATGATGGTGTTCATGAGTTAGTCTACACTGCCATCTTCCTTCTGAATGTTTGGACTTAATTATAATAGACTCAATGTTTTAGCAGTGATTCAAAAGTAGCTTCAGTTCAACTGGATTGTGGACTTAGCCCTAAATAGCTCCGGAACCCACTGCCTACAGACATTGACGACTATTAATAATAGAAATGGGGTATGTGTTATCAATTGGTATTGCTAGGGACCTTTCAAGTTATAATGCTGGAGTGATGTGTATAAAAGCTTCCAAGATGATAGAGAAAATGACAAGAAGGTCAGGGACCCTACGGCCTTCGGGTCACGTGTCGAGTTGTGGCTCCTTGAATGTGGCCTTTTGACTGCATCCAAATTTTGCAGAACAAATTCTCTTAATAATGTGTCTTCAATGTCTTTCAGTGTTTTGTTTTCAAAAGAATAATAACTGATTCCAAACAGACAAGGCTACAAGGTCATCTGCTCCAACATCCTTTTTTACAAGTGAAAAAAAAATTAGCAAAAGATGTAAAAGTTTGGGGAGAATCAAAATTGGTGGCATAACCAGAACCGAGACTCCAATTTCGTGACCCATAGACCAATAATTTTTCACCATCGCTGGTTCTGTTCAGCCAATACTCTCTAGAGGCATTTCAAGACTCCTCAAAGCCTCTCCCCATCCTACCATTTAACTCCATTCACTATTAATCTTCTAATGTGAAAATTTTGCTTCCATCAAGCTGAGATTCTTGCTTCTCTTCCCCAATACATCTGCTGAACTTCCTTCTTCTCTACTTTGTACGGGGGTGGCTGACCATCCCAGTTTTCCAAGGACAGTCTTGGTTTTAGTACTGAACACAAGTATTCTTGCAAACTCCTCTGTTCCAAGAAAATTGTCCTAAAGACTCCATAACATCCACTTTGCCTTGATTTCTCTGCCTGAAAACCCCCATACCCAAATCTTTATGATGATCAAAGGAAGCTCAAACACCATTCTCTTCATGTTCTCATCAGTTCTGTGGGTCTTAAAGTTCACGTCACACAGTTAAGCTTTTAATTAAGGGCTGTCTCACTGGACACATTTATCTTTCTTTCAAAAAGGTCAGTGATAATCTGCTATCAAATAGAGTCAGGGACGTTTAGAAAGAATTTGTCTATGTAAAGTGACTTTTGTAAAACAGTCATTACGTTCATTTAATCGACATCATACCCTGGGAGGCAAGTATTATTCAATCTATTTTATAGAAGTAAATTAAGTTCAGAGGGCAATAATTTGACCATAAGAATTCAAGTCTGGCCCTGTCTGGCTCCTTCCAATATACCCCACTTACTGGAAAGGAAACGAGCCTCCTGTTTCTGAATTTCCCACAACTCTTAACCTCGTGCTAAGCCCAAAGTGCTGGCTCAAAAAATATTTGCTGCTCTATTTAAAATTGCTCTTCCAATTAGATCTACAAATCCATGCTAATAATGGTGGGAAAGATACATCATTTTCAAAAAGAGTAATAAATCATAGAAAATGGGGGTTTTATTTGATTAAGCATGATGGCATGTTAAAAGTTAGTATTATAAAACTCAAAATGAGTGTATTCTCTTTGTAATCTTGATCTTTTCTGCTTGAAGATAAATAAAAAAGGACGCTTTTAATTCATTTTCCTTTGAGATTATAAAAATATATATATACATTTTCTTTTTGTTTGTTTTTTTGCAGTTTTTGGCCGGGGCTGGGCTTGAACCCACCACCTCTGGTATATGGGGCTGGTGCTTACTCCTTGAGCCACAGGTGCTGCCCTGAGACAATATACTTTAACATAATTTTATACTTTTTTCACATACAATTATGAATATTACATATTAGGAGATTAAATTAATAAATGTCAACGTGTATCTCCCCATATGTGAGGAGCAAATGATTTGTTTTTCCTGAATTAACTCATATTAAAAGGAAATTTATGCAGGCCCCATAAACATACGTGTGACAATAAAATTCTAATGTAGTCTTTGTGGTCTGAATCATGATACTCAGTTGAATTTCCCCTTAGTTTGGATTCCAGTATATTTACCATGGAACTTAACTTTAACCAAATTAACAACAAAGAAAATCAAAATAGAACAAAACGAAACCTTCACAGTCACTAAGGAAGAACAAAATTATTTTAAAACAAATTTTGCATAGTTCAACTATTTTTTAAAACCCATTTAGATCTGAAATCTGGACATATCTTCAACAAAGGATGACAGTAAGTTGCTTTGCTGAACTCTCATAGGACGAAAAATGTTCAACCCTCATGTACCTAGTTGGAAGATTTAGAATTTGTGAGCTAATGCACTAATTATTTCTAAATGCCATACCTTTCCATAGCCCCATTTCCAAATCCTAACCAACAGCCTTATACAAAGACCACAGGAAAAAAAGTGGGCTAGGTTTATTTTGTATGTGTATGTGCATTTACCAGGTAGAAAAACTGTCATAATATTGATTTGACTAATTTTCCAACAACTTTTACCCACTTACCCTAAAGAATTATTCCATATATTTTGAAATGTGGTGTTTTGTTTTTATTTATTTATTTATTTTTATTAAATCATAGCTGTGTACATTAATGCAATCATGGGGCACGATGTGCTGGTTTTATATACAATTTGAAATGTTTTCATCAAACTGGTTAACATGGCCGTTATTTTAAACCCAATACATTAAAAAAAAAAAAAACAATACATTTATTCATTTATTACTGTCCAGGAAGAACTTTTCAATTTATATGTGAAAGCGTTCACTATTATGACTTGAATTAAATACCTCTCCTTACATTTATTAAGAAATGTACTTGAAACCAACACTATAGGAATATTATTTTTAAACTGAAATATCAGGAGCAAAAGAAAGAACTTATATTCCAAAAACTTTACCCTTCTAGAAACTTGTTCAACGTGTGGGTTGAGGACAAGCAACATTAGCGTCACTTGGGAGGTTGTTACAACCTCAGGCCCCTCCTCAGACTGGGGGAATCAGATTCCACATGTTAACAGCCTGCCTCCCCTGGAGGAACACGCATATGCACCAAAGTTGCTGAAGCACTCTGGTCTAGAATCTGTGCATGTTGAAAGGTATTTGTTCTTTTGCATAGACAGAAAAGACTGTAGTACCAAGTTGAGTTCAGGTGTCCTTGAGAAACCCAAAAAGCGAGATGAGATTGGGTGTACTAGAGCTTCATGGCAGAAGGAAGTTGAAACATGTCAGGGGAGCTTTACAATTTCCAGACAGGCCCAATATCTGTGGAAGGACATGGAGAAGGGGGTAGAATTCGGCAGGAAGAGTCTCCAATGCAGTGCAGCTTCAAGAACGTTTCGGCTAAGCCACTGGGAAGGCCTTCCACCAGAGTCACACTTTGGAGGGAACCACTATTGACAGGAATACGTCTGCCTCACTGCCCTCTGTGCTCAGCCATGGAGACAGTGAGATCAGTTGTTGCCAGGAGTTACTGACATGAGAGGAATGGATTAGCAGAGCACAGAGGGTGTTTAAAGTTGTGAAACTATTCTAACCCCATTATGCATTTGGCAAAGTCCATGGGATGTATAATACCAAGAGTGAAGCTAATGGGAACTATAGGTGGTAATGATGTATCAGTGTAGAATGATTCAATGAGGGTACCATCTGGCCTAGGATGGGCTAGTGAGGGCAGGCTCTACTGGGCAGGACAAGGGGATATATGAGAACTGGTACTTTCTGCTCTATTTCCCCACTGAACCTAAAACTGCTCTAAAAAAACTATTTTGGCTCGGCGCCTGTGGCTCTATTGGCTAAGGCACCAGCCATGTACACCTCAGGTGCTGGGTTCAAATCCCCAGCCTGGGCCCGCCAAACAACAATGATGGCTGCAACCAAAAAAAAGTGGCCAGGTGTTGTGGCGGGCACCTGTGGTCCCAGCTACCTGGGAGGCTGAGGCAGGAGACTCGCTTGAGCCCAGGAGTTGGAGGTTGCTATGAGCTGTGATGCCATGGCACTCTACCCAGGGGGACAGCTTGAGGCTCCGTCTAAAAAAAAAAAAAAAAAAAAAAACTATTTTAATGAAATGATTACAATGATCCCTTAGATGATTTTATCTTAGCTTTGCTTTAGGGAAGGACCATCAGAAATTACATGGAATTTATGAGGCCATAAGAAAGATGACCACAGA